>QVOA01021351.1:0-67387 GCA_014825685.1 Pseudomyrmex cubaensis
ATATATATATATATATATATATATATATATACACACACACACACATATACACGTATCTAGTAAGAGACCTGCGAGAATATAGCACGCTGCGCTGTCTAATTCAAACGACCGCCGTGGGCACATGTGTGTAATGTCGTCCCGGAAGAGACTCTAAGTGGCAAGTTCCGGGTTCCGAGAATTTAATTTATAATTTTGCCACGAAATTTCGCGTCGGCGAGCAATAAAAAGCGCATTAGAGGGTTCCGGTCGCGCCCGAGACTGGAAAGTGGATTACCTGGTTTAGGGTAGCGCGGCTTTGGGACGGCGTGTGAGTTAATTAAAGGCCGTTCGAACTTTGGTCTTAGCCGGGGATGCATCCGCGAGGATGGCTCTTTCTCGAGTATTATCGCCTCAGTCTCGAACTTCTCGAACACTTAATAATAACGTCGTCGTAATATCGTAAAGTGCGCTTTTGCGAGCCTTTAGCGCGGACATCTTATGCGCGGACACGAACGCGTCAAATGCGCCCATCAAATTTTTGTTCGATTGATTTATAACGGAGAAGATAAGGGAACGCATAGATTGCATTTACGATTTCAAGTGAAACGTAAAACACACACACACACACACAGAGCAAATGCAACTGCAAGATTACATAAAATCGGAGAGGCAGCTGTTTTCATTGGCAAATGTAAAACAACCGATGCAAACATGTTGTTTTTGTGTTAATTTAAATTTTAGAAGATAATGGAATTAAAATACATACACAGTAACGTGAAAAACGGAAATTGTACACATTTTTCTTTCGTATTTAACATGTACTGGCAAATAAAAATTATTCTGTGCAAAAAATTGCTACACCACAAATATTGTCTTTTTCAGTGTAAAAAAGAAGTGTTGAAAGAAATGTTGTATTTTATCATAAGAAGACTTTCTCAGGCTTCTCTCTCTCTCTCTCTCTCTCTCTTTCTTTCTTTCTTTCTCTCCCAGAGTTGTCGTAGATTACAATTATTCGAAAATGGCCAAGACCGTGCGGAGAAGTCTCTGCGCAGCTACGATCGCACGAGCTACTGTCTGGAAGTGATACCAACATCGGCCCGGATCGTAATGGTCGACTGGCCACTAAATTCTAATAAATATCAACGGGGCTTATAGGAAACCCACGGAGCTTCTTTGCGAAAACACACTAAGTGTTATTAATTGTCGGGCGATTCGCAAACGAGACGCTTTCGAATTTTGTGAAAATCTTCTCGAGAATCTATACTGTGAGAACATATAAAAATGACAAGTATCAATTATTTTTTGTATTACATCGAGTGCAATATGAGAAAAAAATAACAATGCCTTTACGGATGTGAGAAATATTTACGTTTCTCAAACGCGATCGCGTTATTTCAGCCGACGTTTTGTTTGCTTTTTGCTCGACGTAAGATAATTCGTTTCCGTTTTAACAATCTCCGTCTCTTCGTAAAATAATTACAAGACTGCGCGAGAGGAAACGTAAAACCTCTCTTTCTCCTTTCGTTCTCCGGCGAAGATCTTCTCATTACCGGATGCGAAAAGTACAGAGAAGGACGACGCGGTGCGCTCTGCGTCGGAATTACTACGAATGAAGTCCTTAATCTTAATAAACTTCCAGACGTCCGCGTGCACCTTCTATCCGCCTTTCAGCCTTCGACCTCTCTCTTTTACATCCCCCGCGCAGTTTATCCCCTGTCAGTTGATCCGGAATTCTCCTCGCGCAAGGAGAAGACCGTTCCCGGGGGAATCTAGGATAGGACACCGCGGCGACTCGAAACGGCGATATGAACATTCCGGGCGCGTGGAATATCCTCACACCGTTAATCTGTTCGAGGATAGGCGACGAGGATAAAGGAGGTGGCTTGAGCGAACGGGGTGAGAGTAAGAGAGAGAGAGAGAGAGAGCGTTATTTTCGCGGAACGAATCCTCGGCGCGCAGCGGCGGCTAAAATTCTTCGTCTTAATAAACGTCAACGCTTCTCTCTCTTCCGGTACTCGCGCTTAGGAGGCCACGGGAGGTTCATAAAACGCGAAATGACGCGCATATATGTTCTCAAAGTTGGCGCTACAACATTGTCGGAATGTATTTTGTTGCTCCGTTTGTTTGTGGAACAAACAAAAAATGTATAATTAGATTGCAAATGTATGTAATAAGGTAAGAAACTTTTTCAGATACATTAAAAAATAATTGACTAGACGACAAAAATAATTGGACCGAGTGCTTTGACAGCGTGGCGATAATTTGATCACATAAAATATAAAGTTTGTGTCACAGAGATAAAGTGTATGAACTATTTAACTCGTTCGCAAAATAATTATGTATATGTAGACGTGCTTCTGCTGCGTAGCCCGGCGCGCAGCTTTCCGCAGACACGCCGCAGTTCTAATTAGGACTCTAAATGCCGGTGTGCGATAACCTTCCAAGGATCACCTCGACGTAACATCGTTACGTGCATTCCGCGATATCCGGGATATCCCGGGATACGAACTACCGCATGTATAGCTAACGTCCTACGGGGGCTTCTGTACTAAATATCATCCATCGCCCTCCGAAGTCCTTCAAACTCCGTCACAGTATCCTCGTACCATTCCCCGGACGTATATATCCGGAGCGCGTCCGGACGCGTAATCCAATCTGATTGCTACATGCACGCTAGGAACTCTTGACGGAGTTTCTGAAGCGGCCCTACAATACCCGACGTTTCATCTTTCAAGAGGCCCTCGCCAGTTGCCGGCGCATTAATCGTCGGAATATCCGCGGACGGAATTCCTCGACGTTGTTGCGGCGAGGAAAAGGGAGAGGGAGAGAGGGTTGTGTGGCCGATGTTCCGTTTAGATATTACACGCAACACCATTTTCGACATTTACAAACGGTTGCGATTAATCGCAAGTAAGAAAATTTACAACTGATACACAAGTTTGTCGCGAAATGCGCTAATTTCTCGCGTTTTCTCGAATTTCCGTCGTCGACACTGTGCTGCTCGAGAAAATTTACTTGTGCTCGTCGCGACGGCGACGAGAAACCGTTTGAGAAACGCAAGATATATACTTCGTTCAACGATTTGCGACGCTTCACATAGCTCGCGTAATTATATCCCGAGATCAACACTAATTAGCGCCCAAGCTTGCGAATTTCCTAGCTATAGCGAATATTATACACCCGGCCCGGAGGAAGTTTCGCAATTCCCAAGTTTATTACACCCCTGTTACGCCGCAGTTACGCGAAATCGACCTCCTAATCCGCAGAGCTTGTCGCGAGTATTATTGTAGAAAATACTTGTGCCTCTCCTCTCGCGCGTGGAAAATTGTTTTTTTTCCTCCGCGGCAATTCCCCTTCGCGTCTTCCGGCATTTCGGTAATATCAGATACCAAGGATAACTCGCTTCAAGTTTCGAAAATTGTTGGGAAAATGTCTGCCATATCCCGGCTCACTTCCCTCTTACATGTATAAGCGCACGAGCCGAGCGTCGCACTGCTTGCGTCGTGGTATGTTCCTCCGCAAGGTTCTCTCGTAATACTCAGCCACTCGAAGGTAACTCACCATTGGACGGATTCCAGCGTTGCGGAACGCGTGCTCGCGCACCGCGTCCACGTCGTACTCCGCGGTCACGGCATTGTTTCCAAAATTCTCGAACTCCCCGCGCGCGCGGCCCTACTTAAACGTTCAAATCGCGCGCGCTCTTAGGAATAGGATACGCTAACTCGACTTTGTACCTACGCGAACTGAAGACACACGAGACACCTCCGCATTCCTCAATGCCGCGGTGTCAAACACATCTACTTCCTGAATTCTAAGAGAAACTGATCTCTCTAATTCGATGTAGGAACAAAAGCGATCTTCAATTTCTATCGCCTTCGAAGACGTCCGAACTATCTGGACATCGGGCGCGCCGAAGAATCCGAAAGTATTATTGCCGAATAATACGTCGAGCGCGACGGTCGTCGGTAATCCCGCAAGGAACGACTCATCGGAGACAGCTTTCTCTCTCTCTCTCTCTCTCTCTCTCTATCCGCTCTATCCCGCTAATCCCCGGTTCGCTCACGTTAATTGAAAACTTTGCCCGCCTGCCCCGTCCCCGAGCCGAGATATTAACATTCATCGTTGGCGCGGAGCGTCGCCTAACGCTCCATCCATTAGGAATTACACCCATTCACCCCCGCTTTCTCTATCGCTTTCCTCGACCGTCGTCGTCGTCGTCGTCATCGTCGTCGTCGTTTCATCCGTTCAATTCTGCGAGACTGTTCCAACTCATCATCTTTCTGCTTCCGTGGCCAAGATCGTCGCGCGACTGCCTAACTGATGCCGCGACTTAATCCTAGTCGACCCAAATATACGGGGGAAGTTTCTGAAACCGAAGGAAAGGAAACGTCTGCTCTGTCGGTGGCAGCAGCGAGCTTACGCGGATCGTCGCGTCGCGTCGTCTTTCCGCTTGGAGAACGTATTCCTCTTCTTCGTGGATACGCGCGTAATCGCTCTTCGGACTGCGACTCGCTTGTTTGCATTGCGAACCGACTGTGAAATTTAGATTCGCGGTTTCTCCGGTTCGCCTCGATGATTTATCCGGCGGCGCGCGGCAACCGACGCGCGACTTTATCAGCGTGCGTTAGAGAGATCGAGACACCGCGCCGGCTTGAATACAAATGAAGGCGAGATTCGTAGATCGCAATTTCGAAATTTAAAAGTGTCGGAAAAATTGTTTAATATTAAGCGAGCAATGAGTTGTACGACTCTTCACTTTTTTTTTTAGATTTGCCTTTGTAACTTATTTTTATTTTTGTTTGGTAAATAGATATTTTGTTTTAAAAATCTCGGGGAAATCTCTATGACTCTATAAGATTTTTTGTCAAGTTGTTGACAACAGCTGTCCAAAATTTTTGCAAACAGCTGCGATCGATAGGTGTCAGTCTGTAAAAGACTCCAACAAGGGTCAGGTCTTTGGAGTATCTCACTCGATAATTACACGTCAAGGACGACAGGTAGTTTAACAATATGCTAAGCTTTGAAGCGTGGAACGTTCTGGTCAAAGTAATAGCTTGATGTGCACCAGAACGCAGAGCACCGTGTCCGCGGTTACTACAAAATTACGTACAATCATTCAATCGAGACAGGATTTGACACGTTGTAAAGATAAAATAAATATATTTTTCCGCGTATTGTACAATCGTCAGATGATTATCGACATCTTTCAGTTTCGAAAACAGAGTTAATTTGCGAATTTATATATTGTGTGTGCAATAAGCAAATGTAACTCCCATCTCTATCGCGGATTATAATTAAAACGTGTTTATTTATATTTTATCAGGAAATTATTTTATAAGAATATAATAAAATTTCGCGGACATGTTTACACATTGCACAAGCGTGTAACATCATCTACTCTACGTCGTTGCTGCGTCATTCTCGCCGTGATTAATACCACGCTCTTCAAGATAAACTGCTGTCTTCATTCCGAGCGATAACACGACGCGACGACATCGTAGCTCCGCGAAAATGTCGTAGCTCGTCGCCGGATGAGTGTTGAGCAGAGAAAGTTGAAATATTTGGTGGAAGAGAGACCGACACAAGAGTTTTGCCGGTCCGCGTGAAAATCCTTCGAAGATATGTGTCGTGTACTCGGAAAAGGCGGAGGATGAAGAGCTCGGTAAAAGAAGACGAGCAACTCGCAAGGAGTAGGCCCCGGCGTTACGCCCGGCAAGATTAACTTTTGAAGTGCTTTAAAGAGCAAAGCTCCGACAGGTCGGGGTTTATTATTCAATTTGGATGATGGACGAACTCTCCGAGAAGAGGAGAAGAGAGCACGCGGCGCATCTCTTTCGTCCCGGATGAGAATCCACGTGAATTAAGTAGTTTGTCGGTTTTATCAAGAAAAAAGAGAGATATTCGAAGAGAAAGTTTTGTTTTGTATTCGGTGAAATTATTTATCTACAACACAGGATATGGTTTTCATAAATATTTTGGCAAATAACACACGCAAAGTTAAATTATCTCGCTGTCTGGAAAGTCTGTCCGTCTGAAACATGACAGTTTTTTTAAAACTTTTCGCTGATATAATATTCTCACGAGAGAAAGAGAAAAAGAGAGAGATAAAAAGTTACGGTTCTTGTTGCAATTATTTATACAATAATCCCGCGAATATTCCGTGCTACTGAAAACTAATGCGGTCATAGAGAGGAAAAAAATGTTCTCTTTGTTTTACCCCATTATAATTGACACGCGGATATTTCATTTATCTTTTATTGCTCGTGCGCAAACGGCTTCCGGCAAAAGCTGCGCGAGAACTTTTCGCAAAATAAACTAAATATTTAATTAATAAAGATTCATAAGCTCTTGAAGTTTCTCAAAACTAAGAAATATATATAAGGTTATAGAGCCGTTCGCAGAATGTTGCAAATATGCGTATATCTATATATATATGCATGTATGTATTCACGTGTAAATTTTACACGCGAGTTTTTTGAACTGAAATTTCAATTCAAAAAATCAATTGAAATTTTAATTCAAAAAACTCACGTGTAAAATTTACACGTGAATACATACATGCATATATATATATAGATATACGCATATTTGCGCACAACATCCTGCGAACGGCTTTTAACGTTATAAATATTTAATTGAGGAAGGGAGCAGTTTTATGAAACGTCAAACAGAGAAAGTAACGTTTTTTCTGTTTCAACTCGAGATCTCACAGTAATTAGCCGTTTACGTAACAAAATTCATTCTTCTCATTCGTTCTTCTTCAATTTCTTTACGTACTCTTCGGTATGTGTCGCAAAATCATTTTTTTCCGTTTTCTGATTCGCTCGAAGCAATAATCGTCAGATTTCACGACGATATTGGATGTAAAGCGAATTTCTTCGATTTCGATAGAATCTCTCACCGGTGTTTCGAATTCGATTTTAACATTTTACATTCTTTCTCGATTGTATATGAAATGTATATGTTCCACGTGAGAAAGAGAGGCAGAAATCGCGTGTACAAGTGTACAAGGTAATGCAGACACGACCGCGTCTGCTGCTTTAAATTAATGGAAACTACTTTCGGAGATAAATTAATATCTGCTCGGCTACGCGCTTATATTTTATGACGTAAATAACCGTCGGCGTCGGGGATCGGTGACCCGCAAGAGAGAGAGAAAGAGAGAGAGACTGCCGCGGAGTAATTTATTAATTTCAGAATTTAATCTGTCGACATTTCTCACGAGTAACTCAGTCAATAACGATATTAATCTACAAGCGGCGTAAAAATAAGCGAAAACGACACACCACGTACCGCAGATAAATTCGCGAAAACGACTCTGTCCCGATTAAAATATATTCCTCTCTCCGTCTCTTCTTCTCGCGGAGTGGCGATTATCGTAACAGCGAAATTAATTCGGTTTTGCGCGTGTTTCTAAGAGATTTACACACGCGGAAATAAATCGAGCGAAAAACGCGTAAAAAAAAAAACACTCCCGTTTTCAATAATAAACAAATTGAACACTGAGAAATTTTCGAGGAGACGCGTTCAATAATACTTTGCCGAGAAAAAGGAGAAACGGAAGTTTGCGTTTATTAATTTAAATTTGTCAACGAGTCTTTGGTGCGCGATTCTATCTGTGCGTGTGCGCAAAATTCTATTTGGTGGAACCGAATGGAATTTCTCTCTCTTCAATTTCGATACGAAATATCCTTCAAATCCCACATTGACTAACTGCGAGCGAAACGACAAGGCGCGCATCTCTCTCGCTTGATCCCCCGCTTTTTGCTCGTTTCCGTCGTTTGATGAAAATGGCAGCACGCGATTATCGAGAAGTGTTGCCGTGTGCACTCAACAGTAATTGCCATCCATTACGGCCCGATTCATGCACAAGCGAGAGAAGCGCTCGCTCCAAGTGGAGCCTCTTTGTCTTTGTCCTGATGCGCACGAGAAAGTGCATCTTTCCTGTCGCGATACTAATTGCCAAACGCAGCGTCCAGCGTCTTCATTAGCAAGCTCAACTTAATTATCCTCCGGTACTTAGAAGAGACACGTTCTTCATCAGTTATAAAAGGCCCTCTCTCTCTCTCTCTCTCTCTCTCTTTTCTCGCACAGAATGTGAAACACATCTCTCTGGATTAAACGAGAAAATAGCAGACAATAACGAATATAACGCTGATATTTCGACTTAAGAGATGTCTATAATCGTTCGATTATCAATGCATTATTAAAAGCTTTTGGATACACTCGTTATACATGTTGAATTATGAAACGTGAAATTTTTTTATCGCGCTATTTACAAAAACAAATTAATTTTTCTCACCAAGCGATCGTCGTTGTGCATTCGTGAACGATTTAAATAAAATCCGTCGGAATTTTCTTTCTTTTTTTTTTAGTCTGCATTGATAAACGTTAAATTCCGAATGTCGTAGAGAAATATATCGACGGATTTCACAAATTTATGCTTTCGAATACCACTTTGATATAAAATTACTTTGTTTCAATGAACAATTTGCGATTTCTGTCGCTTCTGACGTCATTGTTTTATATGATTGGAACGAAGCTACACAGAAGCTTTATAAATAAATCGCGTCGGTTAAGTGAATGAAAATAGCGTCGTTCTTGAAGTAAATTTATCGTGGGTAATTGATTTAAGTGCTTATATCCGACTTAAAATTTTTTCTCTTTCTCTTTCTTCGTTTTAGATTCTGTTTTTGAAGCGCGACACATTTTACTAGCTCGCCGAGAGAAATTAAATTATAAATAAACCACTTAAGGAATAATATACCTGTAATATAGTGAGAAGATAATATTTTTGTTACAATCGCACTTGCACTGTGTAAATTTTTCAAAGAAACGTTTGAAATTAAATATCTCGAAAACTTTCCGTTACTCACTTTCTCACAACGCCGTTAATTTTTATTTCCCGTCGTATCGCGATTATTCTTCAATTAAACGTGTCACTCAGGCGGAAATAGCTGACGTTTATTCTTAATCGATCAACGGATTATCGCGGAAAGGAACGCGCGCGCGCTCCGGATTATTTGACCTGTCAAAGAATCGTTTCAGAAGAAGAGACTCTAATTACATTTCTACTCAATGTCAATTACAGCATCAAAGATCCGGGTCATAACCTACTCAGACCTCTTACACGTGTCTCGGAATAGCGTTCACTTTGTGTCGACCTCTCCGCGCAATCTGCCGCACTCGCTTTGTACATATAGTTACGATCGCGCGCTTTTCAAGACGATGATTGAAAGATAGACAGAATATAACGTGTTAAGCGGAGGTCAGAGAGCAGAGCAGCGCGTACTCGAGTAAGCGAATCTCCTCTCGTCTCGACAGCTTTTGAAGGATTAACCGAGCGACGGTTAAAGACGGGGAGCGACGGAAGCTATTTTGGACGAGTTAGCCGATTTTCAAAGCAACATTTCGGCAAACGTGCGAACACGTCGCGTACAATAGTCGGCCGACTACCACTTCGCGTTGAGATATCGCTGAATATCGTCCTATTAATTCGTTACACTACTCAGCGATCTGATACCTCGCGCGCTATTAATTACTGCGAGCGCGGCGGCTCTGAAAGCGCCTCTCCGAGCCATTTAAATGCCATCAGCGTTTTCGTTGTAATTTTGTTACCGTGTCAATGGCTGCTCGGCTTTGAGCCGAACGTTATTAGCAACGTGGGAGAGCCAGAGGTGCGCAGCCTAATGACTGCAACGAAGACTGTGTAACGAGATTCGCCTTCTAATATCGTTCGGCAATAATGTGCGAGAGCTGAGAAGCTATTATCCGTCATAAGGTGCGCAAAAGCATCTTATGTCTGAACGTAACGCATGACGGAAAGAGGCATTCGCGCCGCGAGCTACGCGAATTATTCAGAAATTACGTGAGCAGCACATCGCGTCAGAAATTGAAAGTAAATTTATTTACGTAGTTTACTTACCCCGTTTCTTTATTAAAAACTCTTTTCTCCTCGTTTCTTTTTTTTTTTCAGGTTTTAAGTCATTATGGACGAACGCAATTTCTCTCGTCGCTGCATAGACAATTCGATAGATTGTTCAACCATTTGCGACTCGGTCGCTTTGACCTGCTCTGCGGTTCTAATTGGCACAATCTCGCACTTACAAGTTAGAGATAGAGGCCAGTTAGCCTTCGGGTGAGAGGGGGAGTAAAAGCGAAGACCAAATCTAATGAGCATCGCGGACGAACGCGGAGCGTAGCTTTTCGCTCCGCGAATCGATAGGATATGTAGCGAAATCGGCTTCACAAAGCGGTTAGCTGTGCCTCTCCACAAAGGTTAGGAGGCTATTATCAGTTAAGCGAGTTACCGGTGTCGAGTACGTATGTACATACGTTCCGCGCTCTGGCGTAGCGTTCGTTCCAGACCAGCCACGTCGGGATCGTTAATCGCGCATTAACATTAGTCACTCGCATTTCACCGCCGAGTTACGGCGCTTCCGCTTGAGCGTGTCGGAGCGGAAAAAGGCCATATCAAGCCGGCTTAAAGGGTCGCTACACAACCGATTTTCACGATATGGGAATAATGTTTCGCGTTACTCCCGACATTAAATTACAATGATGTGATCTCTGTGAGACTTATTCCTTGTTCAAAACATAAAAACAAAACGCTTTTAATTTGTTACAATTTCCTGGAAAAATTATCTCACGCCACGCTGGAAATATTAAAATTCGCGCGACAAAAAGCGAAATACGCAAAATACTTGTATTATTTTATTTTAGTGTTCTATCTGTTTAATATGTTTTTAATAACGCAGAACGTTTGATCATAAAAATAATTGTACTATTTTAACGTTTTATAATTTTAATAACTCGGAAATGTATGAAAAAAGTGCTTTGATTAATTATTAGATAATTTATTGTCGAGGATAAAAATGGACGCGTCATAAGCTCGCAATAGGTTCAATCTCACTTCTGCGGAGAGCGATATCCATTATGACAATTTAATCGGTAAACAAGATATAGATAAGAACACGAAATAAATAGGCTGTCACTATCGCGAACCTCGACACTCAGCCGAACAATACCGCGATTGTCCTCAATAGCCTAGCTAATTCGACCAATCTCTGGGTTCGGTCTCGGCGTCAAGGGACGGGTTTAGGATCCCACGTATAGCCCGTGGGATATCGGCGATCTCGTACGAAACGAAATGGCACGGATCATCCACTCGAGACCGAGAGTAAGGGAGCAAAGGAAAATCAGGTTTCTTCCGTCTCCTTCTCCTTCATTTCTGCCTCATCACGTAGTTGCGGCCTTCACCGGCGATTTTCGCCAACGAAGAACAAAAGTGTCTCCTTGAAATGGATCGAGCAGATAGAAAAGCACGAAGAAGGAGAGACGAGGGAAGGAAAAGGACGAAGAGTGAGCGCGAAGGCCCCGGGGGAAAAAAGGTGCCAAGTCCCAAGAGAGAGAAAGAGAGGCAAACCGCCTCTCTTATATCTTGTCGTGACAGAACGTTCAGTCGGCCATATTGCCGGAATGGGAGAAAACACCCTTCTTTTGAATTGCGTTGTTCCTTTTATCTCAATCGCCACGTTCTCCAACGCGCAAAAATGTCGAAGGGGATGACGATGCCTAAAACTAGAAACCTTCGACGAGGAGGCCAGAAAATTTAGGAGGAGAAAGAGCAGGTGTAGGCAGAGGAAGAAAGTTAGTTTGGCTCTCGCGCAAAAGTAGGCGCTTGGTATTCGGAGTCGAATCCGCCGAAATTTAATTTCTAGATTCGTTCTCTCTCGTCGAGAGAGAAAGAGAGTTCGGCTCCGGGCGCGGAAACGCTGATGGCGAGGAGTCGTTCGAACGGAATTCTGGCGAATGAAGCGACCAGATTGTCGGACTACTGCGAGCATAATGCACGGACTCTCGGCGTCGACACGTCGACGCTTCGTCGTTTTCGATGTGTTTGCTCAATTCATTTTATTGATAGGATTCCATTTTCGTTAGAGTCGCGCAAAGAACGTCGTTAGAGTCAAACGTATAACTACGTCGACACACAATAATGAATCTCTCTTCAAATTCTCGAATAGAAGGATTTCGAAACTATTATTATATTTATGAAGAGATCTTTTGCTCTTTCGCTCGAGTTCTCTCCGAATTGCGTCAATTGACTTAAGAAACATTACGGTTCGTATGTATAATTACGCGCATACACATTAATAAACTCTCTCCATAATACCCGTCCGCCCGAAAGTTAGATTAATTAACGGAAGTAATAATCGTTATTAATGCGGTAATTGACGCAATATCTAACGCCAACTGTGAATCAGCAACAATCGGGGACTTAATCAAGTTTGCTGAATTTAACTTCGTGAATACGAATAAACTTTGCAATTGAGGCCGAAACTCGCTCGCGCGAAATATACGAGACATGCCCGGTACAATACCCGGCAGCGCTATATTAATCAATAGAATAGAGCGGGAGAGTTGTATTTAACTAGGACGGCAGAGCAGAGAGGGAGAGAGAGAGAGAAAGAGAAAGGAAGGAGAGAGATGGACGTTCGAATCTGGACGCCTAATGTTGGTACGTGATCGTGTGACGTTAATTAGATGGGCGCTCAATCGGCCAGAAATGGAATGGACGTCACGGACGTCGCGTCACGAAATAATAAAGCAGGAACTGCGTAGTCTGTCAGTGAGACGAGACGACGTGAGTGCGCTAGTCAAGTGCATCAGGAATTAGCGAACGTGCTATTGTCGAATAACAATAGAGCGTAATCGCCGTCAAGAGACTCGTCAGTGATAGATTGTGGTTGGCAAATCATCGCCGAGCGATAAATAATAGCGTTACTGATATTCTTAAATTTGTCGTCGTCGATTTATTGAAACTAAATCGCATTGTCTCAATTGTATTGCGGTTTTTCTACAAAACAAAAGGACTTTGAGTTCATCTGGTTTTTCTTTGAAATTCTCTGTTTCTTTGCTCGACTAACTTCATATGTTGTTTTTGCGGCGTTAAATACGCACGAAAATAATAATAATAAGCCGAGAATTTCACGCTCTGTCAATCCTTTCGCTCGCGTATTCGTCTCGATGCAATTGCACTCGAGCATTGTGCGATGATGGTGGTACTTCGTCATCGGCGGCCTGCTGCTGACGTTTAATGGCCACGCCGGCGGCTCGTGGTAAAAGGAAGCTGTTATGAGAGAAAGGCACGTTTGCAAGAGAAAGAAAGAAAGAAAGAGAGAGAGAGAGAGAGAGATGAGATTGCACGCGTGAGACACTGCGCGAAAAGAAACCGAGAGAGTTAAGGTAAGAAAGTGTTAGATTTGTGTAAGAGGAAAGAAAATATGAGTAGGGGAAAAAGATTAAAAAGAGAAAACAAAGAGAAAAGCCCATTTTTTTATTTTACAGCAAATCTCTCTAAAAAGTAATTATTGTAAAAGCAAGATTTTTATCAAAATATAGAAAATGTTACAAAATATAGAAAATGTTACAAAATCGTTTAAACGAAATTGCGATACAATTAGAAATTTTAATTAAACCTTAAGAACTAAGAATAAATTCAAGTAAAAGTAACAAAAATAAAGTACACGCGCTAATTTGCAAGAAACAATGATGCAAACAGAGAACCAAAACAGAAAGAAAGACTGCGAAATTAAAAGGAACAAAATGAGTATGTGTGTCAGGGATCATAGAGTAGAGTATGTCAGCGATCAAAGAGATGAGAGCATAGAGAGAAAGCAAATGTGTGTGTATGTGTGTAGGGCCTGTCGAATTCCATTCTCACCGTCGCGAGAGACGATCGAGTCGCATCGTAGGGTTTCAGGGTGACCGGATGTCACTCGCAGGAATCGCTTTCCCCGCGATTCCGCCTGTCAGGGCGCGTCATCGTCCGGGTGACATCGAGAAGAGGAATGGGGAATATATACGCGTGCCTCAATCTCTCGAGCGTACGCACTGGAATGGCGGTTGCGTGTGCGTGCAACCTCATTGTTTTAACGTCGACATGCCTCTCTTCCGAAGGGGTAAAAGATAGGGAGAAAAAGAGAGAGAGAGAGAGAGAAAGATAATCGATTGTTCCCTGCGGCAAAACACACACACACACACATCGTTATCTCCGACTAATTGGTTCCGTCAACTGAAATTGACAGATAAAACGCTTTTCTTTCCCCGCTCGTCAATTTAATCCGCGGGCGGCTTATAATTTCTGGAGTGCGTCTTTGCGCGACGTCGAAAGCGGCAGTAGCAAAAGTCAACGTTTACACTCACGCGTGTTTTCACACATACATACATTAACGTTTTTACATCGTGAAATGACGTGCGATCAGATTCAACGATCTATCGCCGTAACTCACACAAGAGCAATAAAATATTTTATAAACGCTTCACTAAGTTTTCCAATTGGCTATATATTCAATATTCACATATTATTATGCAATACGTTACGTTGAACGATTTTATAACCGCTGCGCATTGTTTGTATCAATGTACGTACGCATTCGATTCCGAGATCTATGGCGGAGTTTAATGAATATTTATTTTTGCCCGATATCGTTTAAATAAATAATTTTATTTGTACAACCGCGCGCTTAGAACAGCACCGTGGCCGAAGAACATGTGTACAGATGCAATTTACGCGCAGTGATATCATCGAATTGCGATTTTACGATTTTTCTCTCTCACGCAATGTATTCAGTCACTTATATTTTTACATTATAACAACTTTTCAGAAAAACACGTTAAATTATAGTGACTGTTAAAAGCGGAAAAATACCAACGTGCGCCAATCGAAAAAACATTGCCGGCTGGTTTCCCCTTTTTGTTTCAAAGTAGTGATAAGACGTAATATAGAGGTATCAACGAATATTTTATTTATATGAATTGACGATTAACAGATAATTTCGCGCTAGTAGAAATTCGCCAGGATTCCGAAGTACACTCGCGCGATTAAAATTGTCATTCTCGCAAATGCATCTGTTAACATTATTTACAAGTACTCTCTACTGACAACTACAATCACGCGACATTTAATTAAAATGTTGAAATATCAAGTGTGCTCTACACCACACAATTAATATTTTCCTCGCGTATCGGCAAATCGGAAAAAGTTGTGAACGTGTGTGTGTGGGGGAGAGTCGGCCTCGTCGAATTGCATTCACTCCCGGTTTTGTATTCACGGATCATAAGTGTCATCAGTAAACGTCGTGACCATCGCATTAGCGCCATCGGCCCCATCGATCGTTGTCAAAAGCTGAAAAAGTACTGGGTGAGAAAACAAGCGCGATCGGTTCGAACCGGCTGGCGCATCCCGATGTCGCGAACGCTCTCGAGTTAATCGAGAGCGTCCATCAGAGCGCGTTTTCCACTGTCGGCGACACACACGCGTCGTCCTGATATCTCGCAATTAACACGGCAGACGTTCAGGAGGGCTCTTCTCTCTCTCTCTCTCTCTCTCTCTCTCTCTCTCTCTCTCTCTCTCTCTCTCTCTCTCACTTCGTTCGCAGGTAGCCACTCAGCGAACGAGGCTTTTCGAAAGCTTTTGCGTGATCGGCGTCATGTTAATTATCCCGGGGAAAATATCACAAGAGACCGTGCGTTTTCACCTATCTCGTAACGTGCAGCAATCTCTTTTTTCCCCCTTTCTTTCTCTTTCTCTCTCTTTCTCTATATCCGGATACAAGAAATTTTGTCGATACGAGGAAAAAAGCGTTATTGACGGTGTGAGAGAGAACGACCGAGCCATCGCATCGAATTAACGTTTCTGTTCCAGCCTCTGGCGCAAGATAAAACTAAATTTTACATTTTTCCCTCATACGCGCCGGATCGGTCGACAGAGGAGCTCGGGGCTGATAGAAACGCCAATTAATCTGTAATAGGCTGCTCGGCGCCGCGCGCAATAGAGAAGCTGCCTTTATAAAATAACTATGTCCCGCGCGTCTCTCTCACGTGACGGTGGTGGTAAATCCAAAAAAAGATGACACAGCGAGACGTCCGTTCGCAGACAATTTTTATGAAGCGTAATATCAGAAATATATAATTTTCGACAGACAATCGCGGATTATATAATTTAAATACAATCGTACAAAAAATATATATATAATATATTATTGAACGACTTTTCTCACGGTGATTTAATTTACAGCGTGAAATAAAACGTTCTCGAATGGCGAAGCAATTTTACGCATTGTAATGAACTATTTCCGAGGCAGCGTTATCTTCCGAGTGTATCTTATTGTAACGGTACGAACGTCACTTAAGTGAAATACGAGAGAGGCACAACGTTACGCTTTCACGAGAAAATCGCTCTCGGTGAGGGACTAGCGTGTCCGACTGGTAAAATGACTGGACTACTTAAAATACTCGCCGCCGTTTATTGCCGCTGTCTGGCGAAGCGATTTGTTACTTCCCTCCGCTTGTAATTACTTCTACGCTTCCTGAAAACCGAGTAACGAGGTAATACAGTAGTTTTGCTCCCCCTACGCTTACTATCGCAAGCTTCCGGAAAAAAAAAATCAGGAAATCTCGAGATGCCTTCCGATACGTACGTATGTAAGTATCGGAAGGCATCTCGAGATGTATGTATATGTGCACGCGCGCGTGTACTGTAATTTCCTATTATCTCCCTTGCCTTCGATTAAATATTGAATCGATAAAGCTGGCGCGTGAAGCTTTACGGACTCGATAAAGCCGCCGTTATTCAAGCTGCGTACACTTGCGACGCGACGGCGAGAATTTTTAATTAGATCTCGAGTTTTTAAATCTGCGTGTTACCTAACCGCAGATAATGAGGATCATCGATCTACGAAGTTTCCCAATTAGCGGTCTAAATAAGTTTACAATGCATGCGCTTTTGCAAAACAGCGCGTGATTCAATCTTACGCTTCTTTAATCCGACCGAAAGACTTTATCGAGCAATGGGTTTTTTTTTTTAATAATTTGTACATTCTCGATAATTAGCTTCTATAAAAATAAGAGCGTACTAAAGATAATTTTGTGTGTTCACCTCTTGCAATGGATTTTATTCAGAAAATAAATACAACAATTTAAATTATTTGAAAAATCTGAAATTTTCACAATAAGTTCTCGCAAATCATTAAGGAACGAGGAAAATGATTCCCGACTTTGATCAATCGGCAATAATTGTCGACGATTTCAAACGCGGCGTGAAATTCCACGCCGATGATACACATCTTCATCTCCTCGTGCTCCCATTGACGATTGGCACTTATACGATATGAATGGGACGCGAAAAGGGAAGGTGACAAGTAGCGGGTACTATTCCTGCGCGGCGTGCCTAACAATAGGTTTTTGTCCCGGTTTTCTTTCTCTCTTTATCTATATATATATATATATATCTATATGTCTATATATGTACGTCTCTATCTCGCGTGTCTTCAATACTTGACGAATGGCCAACCATTTTTGCAGCGCGTTCTCTTTTTCCTCCTTTCTCTCTGCTCCCTTTTTCCGCACATGTTCCCTTTTTTCGCTGAGCTTCCATCTTTTTCAATTTTTATCTCGGCTCTCTGACTCACCCCGATCCTCTTCGCCATCCTCCTTCGCGAATCCCCCCGAAAGACGCTCTATATTTTTCGCAACCCGCCTCTCTCCTACTTTATTAATATCGTCCTCCGTGTGCCTTTCTGCGCAAAGTGAGCAAAGGGTCGGATTGAGCTGTGCGAGAGCCAGTAATAGCGGCGAGAATGAAAAAGTTTCTCTTGTTTAGGGATATAAAAGTGCGTCTTTCCTTTTTTTTTTTTTTTTAAGACCTGCTTTAACAAATACCGCGTTTTATTTTCCTCCGGTGTTTCTTTAAAGAAAAAACGAAAGTGTTCCTTTTGCCTGATACGCGTGTAATTACAACAACGTTTGAGCGCTCAAAAACATTCGTGCAGTTGCCCGTTCGTGTAATTTTTATTTTTTTACCTTTAATATTTTTATTTATAAAATTTTTGCGAAATGAAATGAAATAACATGTTGCAGTTTTTATTCAAGCGAAACGTGTCACGTACGCTCGTAATACAGTGTTTTTGCAAAATACGCAACGGAATGTAATTACAAAACTATATACACATAATGCGAAATCTGTGCGCTCCGCGTTGTTTTGTTAATATCGGCGAACCGTGCGTCAATCAAAAAGCTTGAAAAAACATACGAGCGACCTTGTCTCCTGCAGAATTTTTAGCCCAGTGTGTTAGCCCAGTTTTGAAAACAGATACATTAAAGTATTATAGCTACTGAATCATGTGCCGCAGTGCTGAAAATTTTAACAGGTTGCACACGGGTGACCTACTTGGAAATAATAGGAAATCGCGAGAGAAGGAGGAGGAGAAAGACGGCGGCGATCAGGTGGGCGCGCGCGTCTGGCAAATTGCTTAGGTAAATTTCCAATTTTCCGCCATTGGCAACGGTGACGTTCCCCAATCTTCGTGAAACCGGGCAGAGCACACACTTGGATGTAATCGAATCGAGATTTCATAAAGTCTCGGGTGCGAACGTTTAATTGCCAATTGATCTGAGGGCGTACCAATTTTCATGATGTTGTTGATCGTCCGTCGTTATTAGCCCGTTAGGCTTTCCAGAAACTATGCTCGGCGAGAGAACACTAATCGAATAACGTAACGGCTTGCGCCAACTTTAGGAGTCTCGCTAATCACGAAACGGTCCGAACTGTGTGCCAAGGATCAATAGCGGTTTGCCTCGATCAAGGCGTAGCGTAAACGCTAGAAGGTAATCAAAAACTACTGAGAGAGAGAGACAAGGAGAGAGAGAGATGGAGAGAGATTGCTGAGTTCTCTCGTTTCGAAGTTATATTTCCATACGTTGCAAAAGTTACATAATTTACGTAAGTTTAATGTATGCTCTTTGAACTCTCACGCATATACACACACGCAATGTACATGTGTATTTAAATAAATATATATTAACGAAAGTTATATAAAAAATACAGTTCATTGAAGATAATTCACGTTAGCGAGATCGATTCGCAGTGTGAAAAATGTACTTTTTTTTTTTTTTTTTTTTTAACCACTCGTTATTTCTATTTAAGATAGCGATTTATTTATTACGCGCGCGTTGCATGCTCGCGATCCTCCTAACCACGTCGTATAAATGCGCGCGGGCATAGCAGTTTCCATCCATTTGTATAGAATGCTGCTGCACCCGATAAATCTTTTTCGCGCCAAGAAATTTCATTTCTGCTGCGATTACGAAGCACCAGCAGCCTTCGCACAATTCACGATCTTGATCATATCAGTTACACGCGATATCTTCCAACGAGAGAAAGATTTACGTATCGCCACACGTGTAGATTAGCGCTGATACTAATCTCTCATAACACGCAACATGCGTTCTCAGAATAAAATTTTAATCGAAGTATGCGTGAATCGAGAAGATATAAATAACTTCAACTTGTTTTTTTTGTTTTTTTTTTTTTTGTTTTTTTTTATCAACGGCTAAGTTTTACGAACTTTTATCGAAAAAAAAACGCATTTTGAACATATCGGAAAGACGCAATTTTGACACTTTTTCTCATTTTTTCTCGTCATTGCACAACAGATTCGCATTTGCGTTGCGAATTTACGTTAATTCGTGCTTATAAAAGGAACGAATTGTTTCTTGAATTGTTTTTCACCGCGTCGATTCGAAATTGCGGCGCTTTTCCATATCTTTCCGATGGTAATGTCGCGCGGCATGCGTGAACTGTAGCGAGATTTTGAAAGACCGTTTTCATTCGTTATGCGGAACATAACGAGAACGCGATTCGATCGACGAAGCCATTTTTCTCACGAATGCGCCTAATTGATTGGAAGCCTCCGTGCTATCGTTCGCTCTTTGATTTATGACTCTTGTTGACCCCCGACGAGGAAACAAATCGTTCGAGCCTGACATTACGTCGCGCGCGAACGTGGCGTGGCGTGACGCGTACCTCTACATGCAAAAATGTAATTTTGTAACGCGTGACAATTAATATTTCGCACAAACGTGACAACACACGTTCGGCAATTTTTCGTGTTCGCACATTTAAATTACTCAGAATTCAAAAAGAATTTCAAAACAGTCATCTTGATAATTACAACATAATTACTATCGCTGAAAGCAAAAATTAGCAGATAAAAAAAATGAAATTTCGACAATAAAAATCATTTGAATTATTGATTTCCCACCTCTCGTCAACAAAGATTGATTAACTCCGTGTAAAAATAAAAAACCAGCGCAATATTTTTTTCTCGAACTGCGCGTTTACAAATAATGTCAGAGAAATTAAATGAGTTGAAAAAAAAATACAATATCGCGCGCAGGGGAGTTACTCATCGCGAGATAAAAATATGAACACAATAATACCTTACCGCTCGTCATCTAACTGTTGTCATTCTTTTACCCTTTGGCTTTTATTTCCCGTTTAATAACAACCGCATAGCGATTTTCCATTTTCCGTGACAGAGAAACGATTTGTCGACACTGTTCAAAGCGCACAAAAGATCATCGCACCTGTGTGATGCGCAGTCAAATTCACGTCTATGTTAGTCGGTTTACACGAAGAGAGAGAAAGAGAGAAAGAAAGATAAGTGCTATAAAAAATCCGCGTCACGCCTTTTGACATCGTCGCGCGTAAAAGCCGCCGACTATATCGCGCGCGCGCGCGTTTTCCGAGCCAGATGTAAAGCGCCGGGTATGAATACCTGATTTTAGTGGGGCCTCGAACGCGCGGTTATTATACCGGAGCACACGAGTCGGTGTACGCCTTAATTAGACGACTCGCAATAACTACCCTTCTTGAAGCGACGATTCTTGCCGCGAATTGTGCATATTAATACAGCGCTGGAAAAAAATAAGCGTACGCGAGGAGTTTTCTTTGCGTGCGAGTTCCGTTTCTTTTTCTGGTGATACAACAGTTAGACAAACCCGGCAAGAGCTTTGTAGAATTTTATTTAATTGAGAGGAAAAAAAAGGAATCAAATTGCGAAGCACTATACGGGGTAAATGTGCACATAATCGACCCCTTGTTCGGGAGAAAGTAAAGTGCAACGAACGATTACATTTTTGTTCGCGCGATAATGTCGAAAACTCGCGAGATAATCTTGTTACTATTCCTTTTTGCGCGATAATTTCCTACATTAGCCGAACCGTTCTACGGGCAACGTGGTATCGTGTCGAGTTGATAAGTTTGAGTGATATTTTGACAGTCAATTAGAATCGATCATGTCACTAGCGGGCGTACGTATGCTAATTTCATTTCCGCATTACTCGGCAATGTTGGTCAATCGAATCGCGTGCATTTTCAGCAATCAACGATGATACATATTGCACACAAAGCTGAAAGCCGTCTCTTGTTACTCTCCTAAGCGCTCGTGTAATTTTGTTTGAGATATTGAAATTCGTGTGCGATAAGCAGCGTTGGTTTTTCTCGCGAGGAGAACTTGCAAAAATAGAGAAGAAAAAGCCTTTTTGTCTGGCACGTAGTTTATTTGACATTCTACGGTGGCGATATCGCGAATTCCAGCGCGGATAAAGGTGTGATCGCCGCCGAGGGGTGCGAATTCTCGTGGGTGGACGGCGTCGTTTCGAGTTGTGCTCGATCGCGCGGCCGGCCGTTTCGAAGTAGAAACAGCCATAAACCCACTTGGCCGGTCGGTCGCGCCGGGGCGGGAGAAACACTAAAACCCGCCACCACGCCTCCATGAATATTAAGCGATCGGGTCGGACTCTTGTTACGACTTCCTCGTCGGTTGAGTTAACGCGGAAAATCGAGTTTGTCGTGGGATTTTCGTTCCGCTCCCGGTTCGGGGTGTACCGTTTCGCGCTCGGCTCACTTTCTCCGCCACGTCTGTTACGGGCCAACGCTCGTTGTTCGGATTTAATACCATCCCTCGCCTTGCTCCCCTGTCGGGCCACCGCCATTGTGACCCGAACGCGCGGTTTTTATGGTGACGGATTATTCCCGGGTTACTCGTGTCGAGTTCAGGGGGGGGAGGGCTACTTGGTGGTTTTGACGCCGTCCGATCGTCAGACGTGGAGGCGAACGTAAAACGTTTATTACGCCTCGACGGAATAATCCTTTTTCAACGGAGATTGCGGATTAATTAAACCGTAACGGCGCGGATAATGAATAATACGAGATTAGATGAGAGGAAGAAGCGATAATGCGCTTAACTAACGAAGGTGAGGTTGATATTCTTGTGAATTAAGAACGAGTAATGATAATGTGGGGGTGGAAAGATGATAACAACTTTGCGAAATATTATGAAAATGTTATTACTTATATGTGAGCGCACGTACACACGTTACTAAACGTTAATTAATGTGTGCATTCTCGTTTAATAATCCGATAGACATTTTGTCATCGACTCGCGAAAAATGTCTTATTCCTAATGTGCAATTACATGATGTGTCATCTCTTCGGCGCGCAGGCGTATGTACGCCTTTACGATCGCGTTACACCATTTCACACTTCGCGTCACCTAGAACGAGTATCGGGTCGGTTTGCTAATAAGTTTAGAGGTACGGGACTTATCTGTAACAGGCGGAGCGTGAAAATTCGGGGTCTAAAGGAACAGAGAGGTAATATGCTAAGTGACGTTAGGTACGACGACGTGTGACGGAGGGTTGGGTGAGTGAAAGGGTAAGATAGAGGTGGGGTTCCTTCCGTCTTCTCCCCCGTCTTTTATGCGAGCCTATCGCACGGCACAGATCTCTATTCAAAGAAATATCAGAGTGCTGAGTTGGCCCATCCAGAGCCTTTAGACTTGGTGCGGTGCGGTGCCGCCACTCCGCATTAAACGCGTTCGCCCGATTGTAGGTAATGAAATTCATTCGCCCCGATATTCTCCGCCGTATCATGGGCATTCTCGCAACGTGTGGGTCGAAATCTTGTCGAAAATTACGCAAACAGCTTGCTAACGCCGTTCAGAGCAAAGTTATTAAGCATTTTGTTTCTATGCGCACGCGTCGCGTTGGTTTCTTTCATGAACGGAGACGTTTCAAACTTCAACGAAAAATTGCACATGCAAGTGTACCATTTTGCATCGGAGAGAGTTCATTCTTTCTCACTGAAGGTCAAGTGGCTAGCAAAAAAAAAAATGTTACAATAGACTTCAAAAGAATCTCCGGGAATATTAATTACCACATCGGATCGTTTTACAATACCTTTGGTTTATCACAAAGAATAATTGGCCAACGGCTCGTTGCTTCCTCGTGACTACGACGGTACGTTGTTCTTCTCTCGCGAGACTTTCACCTCATTTTTCCTCTTGAAAATAATTGGTCGTCTGATCGAGATGCAGCGAGTCGCTCTCTGCTGACAGCAAGCCTTCAGGTTCTCCTTTTTCTCGTCTTTGTTTTATTAACTTTGAACAAAAGGGGACAAAAATAAAATGTGATCATCATCGATTGTCTTGCATTTTTTCTTAAATGGAATTACGACATAATGTCAAAGAAAGATAATTTAAACCTATATATATATGTTTTATTTAACACAGCGGGAAAGTATTGCAAAAAAATGTTCCTTGACTCTTTTACGGAATCATAAAAAAAAAGTTATGCAATAAATATATGAATATTGTAAACATCAAACTAGTGTGTATCTTTCATTCAGTGGATATTATGCATTTTTTGTGCAAATACACTCATAAATGTTCCAACGTTTATAAAAAATGTATGAGAAAAAAATGTTTGCAGATTTAAATATACATTTATACGTTTCTAAAGCGCGCGCGCGCGTGTGTGCAAAAACGAGAATAGTTATTAATGAGATTATATGTCTGCATAAAAGTAAATACTATTTAATTTAAACACAATGGAAATGTTTTATTTAAATTCTTGAAAAGAATTGTTTCGTCGCGATTTAAAAACTTGTACAATAAATAATTTATATCATAATCAATATTTTTTAATTTCTTTTTACTCAATACTGACTAATATAACAAATGTCTTTTAAAAATTATCGCAAGCTGCGTTTTTCATGGACGAGCATTGGAAGTTGGCGGCGGTAGCACGTGCTTCTCGCCATTTCCGACCGTCGCGTCGCTTCGCGAATTGTGTTCGGCGAAGCGTTTTCCTCTCTACTTCAACCGCGTCCGGCCGCGAAATATACGCGAGTGATTCGTGCGCGCCTCGCATCCTCGCAACGGATAGAGTCACCGCAGCGGAAAAAGAGAGAACGGCAATGTCTCGAGCAAACATCCCGCGACGGAAAGACAATTCACCTTTTGTCGATACATCTGCCACGGTTTTACGTAACAAGGCCCGAAGGATCGGGTCGCCAGAGCCGCGGAAGAAAGCGCGAGAGGGATGGATCGCACACGCACACACATTTCTGTTGCAATATACCGAGTACGTCGTTCTGCGAAAAGGATCATGCCCTCGTGAATTGTACGATATGTCTACGGGCGCAAAAAAAAGATTGTCTTGATTAAACCGGGAATATCTCCGCGTTGCTAATCGAATAATCATTTTTAACGAATACGTACATACATATAGAAGATCGCATTACAGAGTCAGCTGTCAGCTGGTTAACCAGATACCGATAATTTCGATCAAGTTTCTCTCTCTCTCTCTCTCTCTCTATCTCTTTAAATAAAATCTCTATGTGTTTCGGAACGCTCGCCGAGTGTGCGCGTTTGACAATGTATACACGTGAAAAGGTCTCAACGTATATAAAACTTCTCGCCCGGCAATTTCTGAATATTACACGAAAATCCAGTTCCGTCTTTGCATATGTAACGAGAAATGTGTCAACCACTTTGCATTTCCATTACGTGTAAACTATTTCGCCGCGAGATTTTCAGGTGCGCGGTAAATCTTTTATTTCGGGCGCACGCATTTTCGTGGTGTGCTGTTCGCGCGAACGCGCGCGCTCGCGTGTGTGTGTGAGAATGTCACTCGCAAATTTTGAGAGTTGTATGTATATTTTGTACTTCCAAACGGGGCGCTCGTAAACACCGTAGTGTGTCACTCTTCATGTACGCTCATATAAGAGAAAAATAACGCTGTACATAAAAGCGCGCCTGAAGCCCTCGCGCGCAGAAGTAAGGGAGCTGCGAGATTTAGAACGTGTCTCTTCTGCGTACGTGCGCACACGTAAATTTTGCCACTGACCTTTTAATTTCTTTTCTCTTGCGATATTTTTTTTTCACGATGCGATGACTTTTTTTTCTTCCCTCGAAATGATGTCGCGCGACAGGAAGTTTCTCTCTTCTCTCGCCGCGCTCAATTTCGAGTTTTATGTCGCAAGAACATTTCCAACGAACAAACTGTCATCAGACTCAAATGATCAGACATGACATGTTGACAAAAAAAATTTGTCACTCGGAAGATCAGTGCGTTGAAAATATCGGAGTGGAAAGCTCCGTTTATGAAGCCGTAAACTATACATGCCCGTTGCACTCTGTTGCGCAACGGGAGGAAGTAACGTTGAATATAAAAGCAACAGCGAGATCTCACGTCGAAAAGAGAGAGAGAGAGAGAGAGGAGAGAGGGAGGGAAGAAAGATACGTACGAACGGAAAACGAAGATCTCGCGTGACTGGCAGTCGGGAGGAAAGCGGATAAGAAGAGAAATTCTGGGCGGAACCCGTCTCTTCGTGTTTCAGTCGGGAGCTACGTGACGTCTCCTCGTTAAAATATAACCGCCATCGCGCCGACTTCCGCGCGACAGGCCGATTCCGGGAGACGGAATGAAATCCGCGCCTCACGGTTGAACGGACGAGCGGATTTGACGCTTAAACATTCGGTATCGCGAAGCGGAGACGTTCCGAGTAGGTCTCGAGAAGTCACTTGATCGCGAGACAAAAAAAAAGTCACAAACAAAGTGTTGCATCTGTCGGAAAATCTTGAGCGCAACAATTAAAATTAAAAAAAAAAGGATCTTTAGAGGGGAAAGTATAAGTGATAATTTTTTCCACTTTTTTACAACAGAAGACAAAATTAAATCCGCGTATGAAGGATTTAAATAACGTCTGACACACTTTCTGTGTGAAAAAAAAAAGAAACGGCTGTAGAACTTACGAACCGAACGTCTCGGCGAAATTCGACGTGAGGAGTAAGTGGCTGAAAAGTACCGTGACGGGTAAGCAAGGCGGAAACGAAAGGGCGAGCGGCGGAAGATGGAAGAGCAGTCTGCTTTTCTGCAGACACACGGTATAGACAGACAGATGGACAGACAGAGCCGGACCCGGGTGTAGCGTTGCTCTGGGGAGTTGAAATATGTGAAAGGCAAAATAAGAAGACAGCGGGAAGGGAACGAATATTTGTCGTCCGCGCGCGGATCGCTAGATGAAGATATAAAGGGGGTCGATCGCGTGCAGGCGTTGCGAATAGAACATTTGATTGTCTCCGCTGTCCGTTTACGCGGAAAATATACGAAATATGAGCGGAGAGAGAGAGAGACACTCGTGAAAGACAAATAAAATAAAAGAATAAAAAAAAAAAAAAAACAAGAAAACAGATGCGCTGTCGTTTTTCTCTCTTATCTCTCGCGTGCTTCGGTCATTTCCGATTTTGCCTCGTCTATCTACACTGTGTCTATGGGAAGGTCGTTTGTCACCGGGACTCGCAGACTCGAACGGAAAAATCGACTTTCGCGCGAAGAGAGAGAAATGAGATGAGATGAGAAAGAGAGAAGAGAAGAAGAACGGGGGAAAGGTGAGAAGGACAGATCGAAAATTGCGAAGGAACGATGGCGGTCGCGCGGACATAGCGGCGAGAGAAATGGGCGAAAAAAGGCTCATTTCCGTGGGGGGTTTATCGGCTGGAGACGTTCCTCACCGCCATATTGCGAAGGGAAGCATATGTTCCGACCGAGTCTCTCTGTCACCTCCTCCCTTTCCACTTCTCTTTCGCGCCAATGTACACACACGGACGCTCTCATCCCCATTTCGCCGTCTCCGACTTCCGTGTAACGACCGCGTTTTATAAAGTACGTGACTTCTCGGCGAGGATGTGCATTCGCGTTTCCACCCCTGTCTCTCCTCTCTCGTTCTATCTCCCTTCGTCGCGTTCCTCTTCATCCGTTTTCTCTCCGAGCTATTGTTTTCCGTATCCGTGGATCGCAATGCGTTTCAATTTCTGTTCGACGTTGCGACATCGTCGCGGTTTTGCACGTTGCTCGCGCGGTTTGTGAAATCCCAGACTCCCGGAATTACCGGGGGAAAGCAATTATCTCTTCTTCGGTATACAAAATATCTGTCGTTCTTTCCGAATTCTCGATCGATTGAGAGAAACAAAATGCAAAAAGGCAGCAGGCCGTTATCGCAGAGACGTTCGACGAGTCAGTAATGATCCGACGGTGATTTATAAGAAAGATTAAGTGATTTAAAAGTTGAATTAATTAATTTATCGGAGAAGCCGCGCACAAGAGGACGGAGAGCGCAATTAATCTTTGAGAGGCGCAAGAGCGATTTGCGTCTTTCTGTTTAATAATCCCGCGGAGTCGCAAATCGGATTCGGAGGTCGGAATGGCTTATTGCGATCGCAATAATAAGCAAAAGGAGAAGGATCTCATCTCTGTCTTTTATTTCGCCGTGACTCTGAAGAACGACGAGCCAAGAGAAAATTATGGAATACGGATAAATGGGAGTAAATGGAGACGCACACTGTGAAAGAGTAGCAAACTAATTCGCGGAGCGCGAATAGAAAAGAAAGACTAGCCGAATGGCAAGAAAATGAAAAAAGCGGGAAAAAGATGGGACAGCCCGTCGTGAGATAGAAGCGAAAATAAGAAGAAGGAATAGTAGAAGTCGAAGAATTAAAGGGTCTTTCTTATACCATCGAGATTATTGTACGAAGATCACAAAAGATCTCAAGACTATTGCCCGAGTAAAAAAAAGCGACTTATACGTAAAATCTTATTATCGGTCTTAAAAATCTATATCTAGCAAAATCACGAATATCGCTAATAAGAAACGACCCGGTTCCACTTTCGTATTACAAAATCAAGAGGCACGGTAGTGCCTCGCGCCAAATATACGCAAAGTGTACGTGCGCTGCGCAAAGTATATCTCGTGCCTCATTTACGCGAGTAAAGTCAATTGAGAGTTTGTTAAATCTTTAATAAAAGAAATAAATTTTTTATGGGATATTAAAAATTTGACGTAGATCGCGTCGATACAAAATATTTTTGTTGCAAGAGTACGTAGTACTACTATACTAAGTAGCGTTTTGAGCAGGAATAAGATTTGTCTATGCAAACATCATAATATCGCATATCGATATATATCGCATATCGATATATCGATCTTCTTTTTGTTTCTAATTACCGATTCCAGCAAAGTGTTAAAATTTGATTAACCAAAAAGCTTCAATTCACCCCGAGATGCAACTTTATCGGCGCATTACCAGCGATGCAATTTTCGCTTTACATTCGGTAATTAATGGCGACTTTGCGAGTTTGCCTTTGCGAAAAAAAATTGCATAGTGAACAACGGATAAAATATAGAAGTTGTATATGGGACCGTCAAATCTTCTTGTATTTTTAGATAATTAAAAATAGAAAAAAAAACATCCGGG
The DNA here is from genome assembly GCA_014825685.1 of Pseudomyrmex cubaensis. Classification (NCBI taxonomy): domain Eukaryota; kingdom Metazoa; phylum Arthropoda; class Insecta; order Hymenoptera; family Formicidae; genus Pseudomyrmex; species Pseudomyrmex cubaensis. The sequence continues at coordinate 28,419 of QVOA01021351.1, forward strand.
AAAAAAATGTCACAAAAATTCGGAAGAAAGTTGAAAGTAATATCGCGAGGGTCGCACATCGATTAAAATTAAATGTCTTGCGAGCGCACGACAACGCAATATAATCTCTTTCTCTCTTTCTCTCTCTTTCTCTCTGAGACTTCTCATGTGATTTCCAAGACGTTGTTTAATAAAACAGCTCGGTGTCTCATTGGTAAAGAGCTTTCCGACCGAATGTGAGTTCCGTGCTTTTAACGTTATTGGAGAACCGCGTGAATTTTCCCCGATGACTTCCGCGCGCGCGAACGAACGAAACGAGCCCGATCCACGGAATAATGCTCGTGTCCTGTATTCATCCCTCGTATAGAAATGTTTCATTAACAATACACGGTAGGGACGCGCCGGTTCGACTCGGTCGTGTATATATACACGATCACGGGTTGCGATGCTTTCATTCGACCGCAGAACGACGTAGGCCGGAGCCGGCCATTAGCCGGCGAGACGCGCGGAGCTTTTTGTTCGCGGTCGTGCGGCCCCGACAGAATGGATAATGGATACTTAAGCGCCCCGTTACGCACCCGCCCCTTTCTTGGCTCGTTCCGGGCTCGTCGACCCACATCCCTGTGTCCCGGACGAAAGTGGTTGCAACAGTATATAGTACCCGCCTTCTCCGTCCCGCAAATCTTCTTCCTCTCCCGCGAAACGAGAGCCGAGGGCGAGATCGGTGACGAGAGTAATTGGAGAAAAGACGAGGGCAAGAAATGTCAGAAGAGCGATGCGTTTCATCTTGCGTTTTACGATTGCTCTACTTTGTGCAAACGAGCATCGGGCAGCAAATAAGAATCGCTTGATACAGATAATTTTATTGTTTTGGAGTTGTTTGGTTTTGTTTTTGCGATCGGGTGTTCAATCGACCGTTTAAAAATAACGATATAAATTGCGCGCAGGAAATCGAGTTCGCCGAGCTTGTTAACGGACGTTTCTATTAGCAATAACGCGCGCGCGACCATGTATATGTTCGTTATGTCATAACGGCGGATTTTTATGAGAAATCCTACCACTCGTTAAGTGCTTTTTGCAGCACGTCCTTCGCGGTCGCCCGTTGTTCGCGGCGCGCACATGAACTATAAAAAGCGAAACGGGCTTTATGGCTTTTTATAGATCTTGTTCTCGATTGCTTTCGCTTATTTAAATTGGCGGAATCGGATTATCGTTTCCATCGGAGAACGAAGAAAGATATAATTTTGTTGCGCGAAGAAAAAATATATTTTCACGTTTCATTTTCTAAACTTTTTATGAATAAGGAAATCTCTGCCGCTTTGTAAAAGAGACGCAGCCGGACAATGTCAACGAACAAAAAAATAAATAGCACAAAGTTTCGCGTAATCTACTCGAAATCTACGCGCTTGTCACGAACTATGAATGGGCAAAGTAATTTTTGAATAATCCAAGAAGACCTATCGCGACAGCCGCCTTACTCGTAAAATGGTTTATCATCGGTTCGCATGACGTTCAAATTGGAAATATTCCACGAGCGAAAGTCGCGGGGAAAGAATCGCACGCAATTAGAAATGTGACAGTCACGCGATGTCGAGCGAGCGAATAAATATATCATTGTCGGAGAGAAACGAAGAAGGGGATTGGAGGAAGGCGTGAGGGGAGGATTCAAAATAGAAAATCTCCATCTCTCACGCGTTCCGGCAGTTATCCTATCCATTCTCGTGGAATTTCCGGCGGGATATATACGGAATTACAAGTTAGACTTCGTTAAAATTTCACAGATATGTCAGTGGCAGACTCGCGCGCGCGGGATCTATAATACAAACCGGAACGCGCCGCGCGCGGGAAGATCGTGAAAAGGGTGGAAAGAGGCGCGCGCCACTGGGTACACAAGTCTTGTCTGAAAAATAGATGGGATTCAAAACAGGTCACGGATCGTCGTCGTCGCGAAAACCTTCTTCTTCGCGCACACGCTCTTCTTTCAATGCTCAAGTCGCCGCGATTTCGATAGAGCTGATCGTCTATTTCGATTTTTTTTTTTTAAATCGGAAAATAGTTTGTTTAAAGCTTCATGAAACTGAGTGTTTTTGTACTTTCATTGTATTATGTTTACGAATTTGTATATAATTTTTACATTTCTTAGATTTAGCAGACATTTTTATTACGTGTATTATTTCGCGAGTGATATAGTGTGTAGAGCAAATAATATACATAAATTATATCACATTCAATACTACAGGACACATTATTGCGCAGTACAATGTGTAATAATATATATAGAGGCATACAACAAAGCCTGCAAATAAATATAATTTATAATGCAATATAATTATATACTCCGGTCTGGATATAACGGAGAGAGGAAATATTTTCCCAATCGTATGTTAATTTGTATTTCGAATTTACGGCAAGGGAAAAAATAAACGAAAAAGTGAAAGAGACGGGAGAAGGGAGAGGAGTAAGATAGAAAGAGGGACAAGCTATGTAGAACAAGCAGAAATCGTATGGAGCACGTGCAGCGGGATTTCCCGATAGCAAACCTTGTGCCCTGGGACACAATAGGGCTCGTGCATAATGAAGTACCTGGGTTTCGGTTCGGGTATGGCTTTAGGGTAAGCGAAGGCGAATGAGACGCTTAATTACTCCGGCAAATTAAGTGGAAACAGCCTGATTAGTGGTACCTGTCTGCCTGCTGATGATATTCCCGGATTCGCAAGTGGTCGCGTTTCAGTCCTTCTATGTGGGCGATCATTTATATATCCGGCGAGAGAGTTGACGAGATCGAGAGAGACAGAGAGAGGCGAAAGAGAGAGAGAGAGAGAGAGAAGTGGAGAGGGCGGACCGGGTGAAGTGCAACTACGGTTGCTGCAATTTCGTGGCTGATGCACTTCTCTCTAACGCGTATATGTATCGCGATATGAATTCCGGCTCGATACCTCGGCTCAATTTCGACGAATCTTCTGTGCGAACGCGCATACGTGCATCCGTGCGTTTTGTTTGATCGCTTGATGTTTCGCGATGACTGTCACGCGCCGATTAACCTCTAGCGCGATTCGACAAAGATCCGAGGCCATATTTCGACGTTCCAACTCTCATTTTCGGTTTTATTCTCTCGACATTCACTCTCGGCGCGCTCGGCCAATCTCAACGATTGCGCAAACGTATTTTTATTACCTATAAAGTCGGTCGCTCCGCATTTAATTGCATTTTCGTATCGCGTCTCGAAAACATGCGAGAACGCGGAATGGGAAGCGATTGATCCGCGATACACAACACACGCTAGAAAACCTTGGCGTATCGATGACAGTTGTTGTTTGAAATGAGTTATATCATCAATATTCCACGCTCCGTTAATGCCGTGTCGTGTCGATTATTAGCGAGTTCGGTATCCAATTGAATATTCCGGAGTGGCGTAATTGCGTAATATCCCGTCGGCTGTCAGCCGTTACATAATCCGCGGATGAGTACTCTAGACAGGCTAATTAATTAGGCGTTCCGCGCGTCCGGGATTATAATTCTCAGCGGGGGTGACTGGTCCGACCACGCGTTGACATTGACTACTTTTCTTGCCCGCGAGAACGTTCTTGACTCGTCATCAAGGTGTCGAGGTGCGCCAACGTCGTAAAAGTTGTTCCGCACTAGAAAGAAAAAAAAAGAACGAGATAGATAAAAAAAAAAAAAAAAAAAAAAAAAAAAATTTTTTCTCTCTTCTCGTGAAAATGCATCGACGCACGAAATGGCGCAGCCGTTTGTAATTCGACGAGGGTCGAGCTTTCATTCGCAAGCGGCGCGGTTAAATTAAGTGCGCATCTACTTTGGCGCTTGGGAGTTCCATTTCCTTAGAACGGATCAAAAGCGCGAGAGAGGCTTGAAATATCGAAATAAATTGCTCCTTTTCTTTCGCGACGAGGCGAGGTGAGGCGCGGCGCATCGTGCGCCGCGAAAACATTTTTCTCGTCGGAAATAAAACGAGCCGAAAGTTCACGGTGCTGTGTGACGCGTTCCTTTTGTTTCTCCGGGCTTTTTCGGGGCCGTGATTGGAAAGCTCTCATCGTTCTCGTTTCCTACCACTTTTTTGCGCGTATTTTTTTTTTCCATTTTTTGCGTGAATTTCAAACGTGACTGCTAAGATCGGGAAACTTGATCTCTCTCTGCGAAAGATAATCCGCTTCATTTGCAACGCGCTTGAAACTTTATAAAAAATATAATTTTTAGTTTATTTAACTTTTCCGCAAAATAAATCTTATAATCTTGTAGAAAAGAAAATCTTGTTCAAAACATGTAAATTAGTGTCTTCCGTTTGTTACTTTCGCGCAAAGAATTCACAGCCAACGTGGCCATCGCGAGTATGTAAAGTCACGACACGACTCGCGGAACCGCGAAATGGCGCTACAAGCGATTTAAAGACGAAGAAAGTCGTCCGACGATTAACTGCAAAGCCGCGTACGCGGAATTAGCATTGTAATTGCGAGCGAGCGAGGTTGCGGTTAAATTGCTCGTATCTCCCCCTTCACGGCGCGCCACCGTGCGACGGCCCTCGTCACGTTGCTATCGTAAAACGTAGGCTGACGTACGTACTATACGCGATCGACCTGAGCTGCTGACCTACCCCACGGAAGATTGACCTAACCGCCGCGATAAAGTGGGGCGAAACTCGATGACCGAATGGACCGCCGAGCCGATGCCCGAGGGTTTCCACGTGTGTCGATTCTCGCGGGGCCGTGATTTTTGCGCGATTCGTCAGCTTAACACCCGGGCGCCCGTTTTAGCTCTTCTATTTTCTCTAGAAGCGCGCGTTAACATTTCAAGCTTGACGCGCGTGCGCGCGCTATTGTAACAACTTTAATTTCGCTCGATCATGATTTTCTCTTTGCTTTTTGTTTTTTGTTTTTTTTTTTTTTTTATCACACGCGAGAGCTCCGTTATCAGTTCGAAAGTGTTCAATTAATTCTCGTCACTTAATTAATTAGGGGATTTAATTTTATCGTCGAACGATAAACGACGTACGTCTCGTGTGCGATCTTTGGTGCGATACGTACGTGAAATCAGTGCGATCTGTATCTACACGTGCCTTGTTCGTGATAACACCGCGCGCGACATTCGGCTTTCCTAATGATTCATGTCACGACGTGCGCGCGCGATGCGCAGCGATAGCAAACGTGGAAACGGGACTTTAATTGACGCATCGCTCGAATCTACGTGTCCTATCTGCAACGTTGTTACACGACACGGTCTCGTTGGGAGACACACAACAAACACCTAACCGCGCGTAAGGTTTGCCTTGATGTTACTACGCCGATCGAACTGGTAATTAGTCGCGTTGCCAAGTTCCTAACGATCCTTCCATCGCCGGATTCGAGCGAAGGATCGTTGTATCGCAATGCATCATACGGGCGGCGACAGCCGGATTAAACTAGACAAGCTCCGGTGTTCTGGTAGAGCATTAGTTTTGCCGAGAGAAAAAGAGAGAAAGAGAAAAAGAGGAAGACATACAAAAATATGTATTTTAAAAAAAAGTAATTAATTTTTTTCATATTCAAAAAATGACGTATTGTTAAATTCCAATTTCTTGCGTAATTTTCATTCATTGAACTAATTTTTAATTCGCTTGCAATTGTCTCGTTTTCGACGAACGTATAATTTCGCAGATAATGTTCGTATTTTTGAAATTCGATCATTCGTTTGCTACAGGTACGCGCGTTGTGCAGCGGCGACAAAAGAACCGCGCGTCGACGTCGTTTAGATTTCTGATATAGCTCTCTTCCTGCTGCGCTATCGTTAAATCCTTCCTCGCACTACGTCTAAAATCCTCGTTTATTCCCGTCTGCCACGTCGACCGTAAAACAGAAGATTTGTACTGTTGCTCATAACAGTTGGGACACATTAAACTCCGTTCCAGTCGTCAATCGATGTGTGTATAACTTTATGATAGCGCGGACTAGAGAGCTACGTCGGCATAAAATTACGTTCTTGATAGCCAATTCTCACATATCTCTCTTTCTCTGTCTCTCTTACTACGATTATTGATAACAGATATTTATTGAATAATAATCGGTTTACGAATTTACGTTTTATAAAGCGACGAATAATGAAATTGCGAGTGATTTCAGTTTTAATTATTGATTCGGTTTTAATTGTTTTTAAATTATTGGTTTTATTACAGAAACTCTTCGAGCTCAATATTCGTGTATATGTACATCGTTACGGGTAGACGGCTGTGTTTAAATGCGAGCAAAAATATATCGCGCGAAAGAACGCGCAGCAGGGAGGGATGATGAGAAAATACGCTCAATCGAGAAGCGCGCTATTAATACAGAGAGAGGGTTGTATGACGTCAATCTTTGAATTTAGAATTTTCTCTCTCTTTCTCGGTGGCGGTGTAAATTTTCTCTCGTTCGAGCTCGTTGTTTGATCAATGAAATCGAACTCTTTGAGGTGGAACGGAGGAGGATGGCAAGGGTCAAGAAGGAGCTGAAATTAGGATCTAGGTTAGAGAACGGATGGGAGGGAGAGCGAATGCTGCCGGCGATCAAGGGGCGAGAAGTCAGAAGGGATAATTAGTTGGCAAGCTCCTTCAGTCGGGGCGCGCCACACGGATGAAAATATAAAAGGAGCTGCCCTCGCGCGCGCGATCGCTTATTTACATCCTTCCCGTATTACATCGAACCCCACGCGATTGTATATTCAGCTTCAACTTGAGCGTTCGACTGCCGTTAATTGGGTTACATTCTCCTCTCGTGTTCGAATCCCAACCCCTCGTTGCCACTCTCTCGTTTGGGGTTGTGGATACACCCGCCGCGTCTCCTTCCCTTTGAATCGCACGGAGAAAATAACCGTGAAATCGATTACGCCGATAAGAAAGGATAGAAGTTACAGCCGCGCGCGCGTGCGATTAAATTCAACAAATGAATAGGGCAAGTAATAATTAACTTATCATATAACTTGATATTATATTTTACAATAACGATCATTGTTGTTATACAGTATCGACAGTTCGAATGAACAACGTTGCAGAGTAGACTAATTAGTGGCGTGTACATAAATTATTCCGGCAATTATCAATTAATCGTTTGTATATAATGATGACAATTAATTAATTATTAATGATAGCAGATGTGCTATACTCATTTCGTAGTAATTAAACGCTATGATACCTCGCACGCACTCATTTACTTTTGCGCGTTTTGTTTGTTTTACTATTTTGCTTTTGCGCGAATATATATTGATAATAAATGCAGCTGATAGGTTTTCAATCATAAATACGGGACTAAGCAATTGTATAGATACGGTTTATCATCGCTCGTACGTTTTCATTAATATCTTTTATTACAACAATATCTACTTGTGTGTTTTTGCTCCGTCGATATTGAACGTCGAAGACGGATATTTCAAGACGGATCGATATTCGAACGACACGGGTCATTTTGTTGACGGGTCGGAGAATCAGTGATAAATTCACGCTACATCCCTTACCGCGCCGTGACTGACCGTTTGGACTTTCACGAAATCCCCGAGCTCTTTGTTAGCCCCGGCGGGACTCGGTGACAGATTACACGCGAGAAGTATTAATAACGTTCGCCGAGACGCCTTCCCTCTGCTCCGTTCAGCTCAACGTTTCGCATACGAAAGTCACGGAGGGGTCGCCGCCTTTCTTTCACGGGAACGTCGACCTCTTATCACACCATCGTCGTCGTCGTCGTCGTCGTTGTCGTCGTCCACGTTGACGACGATTGTGCGCATTTTCCGTTCCCGTTTTCATCCCGTCAATTTTTCCGTCGCTTTCGAAAAATTCCAGATTCCGAATTTGCGCGCACGCGGCGAGTCATCGCTTAAAATGAAAACGTTCCGGGAGGGAGGGAGAAAAAATTCGCCGCGTATATTCGATATACATACATCCCTTTGCCACACTTTGCATGCGGCACACGTCTTTCAATATTTCGCGACGGCTGATATTTTATTGCGCATCGATGGCACCGGGTATTTGTGTGGATATATTAAATGCGTCGCCCGACACAAATACACACGTACAGCGAGTGTCTCAAAAATCGCGTGCCTCTCCAGGCACGAATACTTACGTATCTGAACAATTGCGATTCTCTTCGAGGTTTCGACGAGTTTCCGAAGAGTCGTTGACAAACAGGAATCGAAGCACATTTTTCTGATGACTCAATGCCGCTGTGGCTCAACACGCGCCGGATGTTGCATAATAAATGGGTTTGCAAACACGTCGTCGACAACGCGTCCGGACACGCGGTGTATTTTCGGAACAACAAATATTGTGTGTTTTGTCACGTGAAAAAAAAGTGGCCCAAATATTCCAATTCCAAACGCGCGCACGCGGAAATAACCTATCCTCCAGGGCCTTGCATAAATCATCGCTATTTTCGCGCACACAAGAGAGCCCCGCGATTATATAATGAGCAAATAATTATTGGCCCTTTAATAATCACTCGCTGCGCTTATATATATATATATATATATATATACATATATGTTTTAATAGTGCGTGTACGTTTGTTGTATATGACGAAACTATAGCAATTCCGCACGAGAATGAAATTCACATATATCCGAACGGTCGTCGAGTCGCGCAGCGAAATTCGCGGTTTGGTTTTATCCGCCAACGTGAACGCGTATATATAACGCTTCGTTGCAACATCATCAGTGTAAATAATACGTCGCAATAAATGCCACAATCTACATATCGTGGCGCGGCTATGAATTACACGCGATTGTTCGATGACATGAACGGCTAAAGGAAGCGTATTACCCGTTATGGATTAATATATTTCACAATGTAGATAACATTATGATAATAATAATAATAATAATAATAATAATAATAATAATAATAATAATAATGACGCGAACTGTCGAAATAGTATACTGCAGTAATTACTCATCAACAACGGTAACGTTGTATAAGTCAAATATTTCGTTTTTATAATCGAGCGTGCTGGCCGAAGCTTGTCCGTGCGGACAAGGCTTTTTTACTGAAAATTGTTTAAGGTTTCGTTTTTTTTTTTTTTTTTTATTGTTCTTTTGTTTCGTAATAAAACCTCCCTTGAAATTCGCCGTAAAACTCGCGCGATCGAGAAAGACGATACGACACCGTCGGCTGTGCCGGGGCGAACACACTTACGAAGCGAGTAAATCACCTCGCGCGCAGAGATGGGAGCGGAGTGGTTTTTTGCCGCGGTCGGAGAAACCCCCGCGCGTGTTAACGTTACACGCGCGCGCGCGCGCCAACTGTAAATAACACGTAACAATAAATGCCGCGATTTCTCGCGCCGATTAGAGCGCGAACCGAGTTGTTGCACTCCGCTCCCCGAAGGAGCGCGGAATCTCTGCGCGAGAAGGTCCGAAGTGTTAAGTGCTGCCACCCTCTGCTCTCTCTACCAGATCGAATAGCCCGGGCTATTGACCTTCCGCGCTACCTGCCACCCGCCGAGGTTCCGATTACGTTGCGAAGGGAGGGAACGGGTTTGCTACTTAACGCGCGCTCGAACTCTGTTTGCCCGTAACGCGGCTTGCGCGAAGTGCTACTTCGCTCCGTTGTTATAAACTACGTGAAATACGGCGCGATTGCGATCGGGTGTACAAGCGCGGCAAGAAAGGAGCCCTAACCCCGTTTCAAGGGGGAAGGGAGATGTGTACGGTCAAAAGAAGCAAGATCTCGCGGCGATGATAAGCGCGCGCGGCGAGCCGAAGGGCGCGTATGTATACGCGGGAAAAATAAAGGCGTTGCTCGAGAAAGCTCCGCAAAAAGTGCACGAGGAAGAAATGGCCGTTTCGGAGCAGAGGATAATTTAAAGGAAGCTAATACGCGCAGAACACGTAGCAGCGCACGTTGCTACATTGTTTTCGCGGATTTTTTTTCACAAATTCGCGGCGCATGTGTTTTTACACAGATCTTAATTTTGCACAACGCAGAATTTTCTCCTTCTCTTATACTCTTGCGTGTAACGCTCGATATATTCTGTTGCGAACAAAAAAATCGCGCGTTATTGAAAATAAAACGGCGAGTTGTAAGAGAATTACATTTCACCACTTTGGTAAACACAGACTTCGCGAGTCGTAAACGCCGAAGAAATGTACCACCATTAAGAAAGCTTTTTTAAAAAAAAAAAAAGAAACCTCCCCCCGCATATGCGGTATTTGCATCTGAATGCGAGCGACTCACAGCGAGTCGTATAGGCACACGCCCGGCAATATTACTTTCATAAATACCCACAGCCATTATTATTCCTCGTACGAAGTTCATCTCTAAGTGCGCGTATTCACGGGACTTCTCGTATCTCGGCGTGACGAGCGCGAATTCCCTTTCGTAATACTCGCGGTTGATTAATCGTGCCCGAGCGATCGGATTCGCGGATACGCGGCTCGATGAAATTAATCAAGCAGACCCCCGATTCGCCGATCCGGCGGCGCCGCGACTCCGATAAAAGCCGCGAGAATACGCCGACCCAATATCGAGTCTCTGACACGATAAGGACCTCCTTATACTTGTACGCAGGGTTCATACTGTCCCGACCCGAGCGACGAGTGTGGTTAATTAATTATACCGACGATCCGATCGCGTGGTAAACGAAGCGAGACATTAATCACAGGGTCGCGGCCGGACGTCGCGACGTTTGCAACGTGTTCATATCGCGCGGAGGAGGAGACGAGGGAAAGAGAAACCCCGTGGACGTTCTCGCTCGCGGAAAAGAGTTTCATTCGCGCCGCAATTAAGCCCGCGATCCGTCTTCGTCGTTTCACGGAACTGGCAACCGCGATTAATTACTAGCAACCGGCATTTTATTCCGGAAGCGAACGTGACGCGCGCGCCGACTTTCTTCTCACGGCTTTTCCTCTCGTCTCCCTCCGTCCCGCGTCAATTGACTGGAAAAAAAAAAAAATAAAACACGAAAATATCTCGTTCGCGTATGTCACGCGGGACGAATGCATGTGATGATGCACACACGAACACACACGCCGTCTGTGTGCGAAATGTATATTCGAAATTATTTGGAATTACATCGTAAAATGACGAGGGATCAAGTGTATAGCGGAAATTAGGAAATAAAATTTGTAATCGTTCATTTGCGACTTTGGTAAAATTTTAATAATTAATCTAGACGTGATTATAAATTAAAACTTTATTTTTGCGTATGTATTTATTTATAACGATGTAATAATATTTCGTGTGTGCGCGCGTGTGTGTTGTTAGTTTTTCTCACACGGAATTACAGAATACGAATGTATAAACGCGCGAATGCAAAACTCGAAGATAATAGAATCGCGATACAAATAGAAACCATCAAAAGAGAATTACAAATTTCTGTTGTTCGCAGAATTTCTATAGATGATAAAAGTTGGAGAAACATCACATTGGGTTAGTGTGCGTTGCAAACTAACGTTGCAACATTATATTTTTAATTGCGTTTTGTTTACGTCAGAATTCTATAAGGGAATACGTACGCGCGCGCGTACGTAAACATGTAAAAAGCACACGTCTATGGAAACATGATGAATGTAAAATGAATGTAAAAAAAATACTAGTATACGCGCCTTGTTGCAGATTATAACGCGGTGGCTTTTTACATCCGTCGGCATTATACACACATCCGATTTACTGACGGTGCGTCCTTCTGAACGATTGAATTCCTGACACGGAGCGACACGATAAATTACCCGTGACGCGTCACGTTTTTTCACGTGTTACGACTGATGACAAATTGTCGCTCAATGAATTATATATGTTGAGATTTTTGCTCGCGACGATTTCGGATAAGCAAAAATAGCCGATATTTGTGGCTGCGCACGCAGATATCGATCACGATATCAATACAACAACCACATACCCCATCCGCGAACAAAACGAAATGCGACAAATGAAACGGAAAACAAATTCGAAACTAAACAAAAATCTCTTCTTTTATCGGAATAATATGAAGAGATTTTCGCAATATACGTATGTGTATGTGTGCGTGTTGCGGAAAGCGAATGCCGCGCTTATCGCGCATCGAAAATTCATGAAATTCGAAACTTGCGGGGCAAAAACGAGCCGAAGGATATTTCATTCGAAAATATTCGGCGCGTGGGCAAGTTGCGAAATAGCGGCCAGTCACCCTTCGCATTTTCCACATTGCGGGAAAATAACCGTGTCCCGTGTCATATCCGGACCTGGCGCCCATTCGGTTTTGTTTACAACGCAAATGCTCGAGTGTGGGAACGACGATTGTCGACGGGGGGAGAGGAAGGTACAAATGGCCGTTTTGTCGTGTCTGGCCGCCAAAAGTCACACCGACGCTCTGCGGCGAATCGTTTTCGCGCTCGCTGTAAACAATAGTCCGCGGAAGCGGCGACACATCATCGGACCGGATATAATTTCGTTCGAAACGCATCGAGTGAGTCGGACACACGCGCTACAAACACGCTGTGCGAAACACATCCCAGTCTCTCTGCAACAAACAAGTAAAATCAGAGTCTGCAGAAAATCTCGCCCGGAAATGAGTGTCCATTAATCGCTGATTTATCGAACGGAAGAGAGGCAAAACTTTTTTTCCGAAACTTTTTTGCGACAAATATGAACTATTCAAAAAACTCGAGTTTTGTGTTGCGAGAATGTTTTCTCACGGTAGAGAGAAACATTCTAGCCGCATCTTGTTATACGCTTTCAATTCTACGTGGAATCCTCATTAAGAAAACGGAGAAGGAGAATTTGGAAGAAGTTCGAGAATCTGCTTTAGTCGGAAGAGTGCAGCAAGAAGGATACGTTACAGCTCTCGAAAATGTTCGGCTCTTCTCCGGAGAGGAGAAACGTCTCGGAGGAAGCTCTCCGGTACTGTGAATAGAAAAAGGGAACCCTAACAAGGCGATTCTCAGCGAAGAAAATTCGCGGGGGGGTTCGCCGAACCGGAAACGGTTCCCGGGCTTCCGTTCTAAAGTGGTGGCAAGAGAGATCGAGCGCGCGCGAAAAACGGCTCTTTATCGCTTTCTTTCGGTCGCGGCGCACGAACGACGTCGTTTCGTAGGACGAGCGCTTTGCGGGCGGGGAAACGGTGAGGAAATCGAGAAGAAGTACGATGAGAAGAGGAAAACCGCCTTCTTTTTACGAACGGCCATTGCGCGCGACGGAGAACCATTGAACCCAAACTGACTCTCTGGCACGCCAGAGTTCGGCGATTTTTTAGCCGGGGATCAACTCGTCTGCCGTATTAATGACCGCGCAGCACGGATTATCCGCCGGGATTTCTCCGCGCGCGCGGCAGGTCCATCTTCTTCGGGAGCGAACTTCTTCGTAAAATTGATTGCGCGGCTAGAAAGAAACGCCGAAGGAGAGACTGGAAAAAAAAAGAAGATAGGATTCCAATCGAGTTGGGGTAGTTTAGCACAAAATTTAATACAACGATTCTCTTCTTTTCGGAAAAGCGGTTTCTCTCCTTTGAACGATATGATTGAACGCCCTTATATATCAGTACGTCTTGCTCGATGAAGAGAGCGAGGCAAAAAGTTGGCGAAAGAAAGAGCGAGAAGAGAACTTTGATGAGACCGAAAATATTTATTTATTCCCGCGAGACGTGTTAATTATTTTCGCCAAGTGATTGGCGATTTTCCCATCGGACGCGGTCGGTGTCGGTTCGTTACGCGATTCGACGAGAGAAAAAAAGAATATTGCGAACTTTCGCACAGCGTTGCGTGCTACACCGAAATCGACACGGCCGAAACTAGTTCGAGGAACAGTTTGGCGCCGCCGACGCACGCGAGTCGATTCTTTCGCGTGACAATTGCGATAAATAGAAATCGCCCGACCGTAAATACGATCTTCATCGAGAGATTATTTTCCTCTCTCTTGACGCTCGACTAATTTCGTCGCTTTTGCCCGGCTCCCGGATGATGAAACAAAACTGGCACTTTATTAATAATTAACGCGGCGCGGCGCGTTGGAGTATCAGAACGCGTGATGCTTTTCATTATGAGTATCAAAGCGCTGTATATAGCAACGCGATTTATTCAACGCCCACCCATTGTCCGAAAGTTGTTGTGCTATTGTTATAAACTTCGCGGTCGCAAAACGCCTCCGAGAGAGGTCGATTAAATGGCGAGCCATTTTAGGGTCTTCGAGGGATTAAGGGCGCGAGCCCATTTTTAACCGGGAATAAAAAGTGAACTCCGATTACCATAATAATGTCATTTAGCACCTCTGTCCTCAGGTTTTTGTGCTGGGAAAACGTGACGAAAGGAAGAAGATCTGGCTCTTTTTTTATACGACACAGCGTCGTAATTTGTAACAAAGAAAAATCATTTCTCACAATTTTCTACGTAACAAAATTTCACATTACTGTTTCGCGTAACAAAATTCTATATAATACATACATCATTCATCTCGCAATGCAATACAAAGTGTTTTGCAAGGAAAACGATCGAACAATGGTTTTTCCTAGCAAAATGTCTGGCAATCATCATCTGCTGTTTTTTACTAATTTGGTTTACTTACCAAATGTTCTAACAATTAGACACGTTGAACTAAATTTCCGCCGAACTCACGCAATTTAACTGAGAAACTATGTGTGGAATATCTCTCTTCTCTAAACATTAATTTGAAACAGTTGTTCTTAAAAATTTTTACGATATTATCTATTGAAAAATGATATAAATATATAATTGTGGAATGTATATTTAAAGAACGTAATGTATAGACATCGGTGAAAAAATTTGAGAACAACTGGTCATTGATTGAGCTGGCTTTGAAATGCTTCGAGACGTTCGAACATATCTGGCGATTAAAAATAAATAAAGGCGTGCTTTTTCCCATTTCAGAACCGTGCGAGAAAACTTATTGCGCCTGGGGCGCGACGTGCGTCGTGTCCGAAAGTGGCAAGGCTATGTGTCAATGTCCTGCGGATTGTCCTTCGACTTCTGAACCTGTTTGCGGCTCCGACGACGTGACCTACACTACCCATTGCCACCTACGGCAGACTAGCTGCCTGAAAAGAAAAAATACCAGAGTGAAACATCAAGGCGCATGCGGTGAGTGCACATCCTAACGCTTATCTACAAAAAATGTTATCGTCCGGAAGGGAGAAAAAAAAAGAATGACGAAGCCAGAAAATGATTAAATTTATCATCTCCATTGTTATCATCTCTATTGTTATGTGACATTTTCCGTCGCATTGTTCAGAATTCCTCAAAATTAAAAGTTTTTTTCGTCGAATTACCGATTTATCCGTAACTCTCGCTTGCGTTTGAAACCAGGCGCGTGTTGCGGCACAAATTAAAAAAAATATTAGTTTTTAATTTTGCTCGGAATTTTGATAGATTTTAATTTGGACGTTACGTATTTTTTTTTTTTTTTTTTTTTCGGCAAAAAAAAAACGATTTTAATTTATTTCATGTTATATTTTTTAAGTATCCGCTTTTTGCGATATTTTAAACGATGCACAATATATATAGGTATTAATGCGCTCTATTATTTTATCATTACCCGTCTCTCTTTGTTGTTTTATCCGTAACGTGAAAACCTATATTTATTTTACAACATCGCCATACCGATAATGTTTTTCTGGACGTTTTTGCGTGTCACGGTATATTATTCGCTAGAATATTGCCTGCCACGGGAGAGAACCAAGGCGGTTCACTCGACAGCGTGGCGTTCGATATGCATGACAATCGGGAAGGATTTTCCGAGGACGCGTAAACGGAGTTTATTTTAAATTTGACACGTGTCAGTGTCTTGTATAAAAATTCAATTTCGCGAATTAATCGCAAATCGCATTATTCGCGTATCGCAATCTATAAATGCAAACGGTAATGTAAAATAATAGTTTTTTCTTTTTATTTCTTTTTTTTTTTTCACAGTTCGACAATATTGATAAAGTCGTCGGAGAAGGTTAAATCTGATACGTAAGCGTTGTATCAGAGAAAGTTTTTCTCTGACGTACTAAGCAGAGAGAGAGAAAGCGCGCGCGCGCGGAGAAGATTCTTCGTGAAAATGAAGCGATAGAGAACAAGCGATGGAAGATTAATGTTGTCGATTTAACGTCACGCCGAAGGCTCTAAAATGAGTTGCTTATCGTGAGAGCCCGCCATTACGAGCCCGCATTACTCATCCAGGGTTAAGCGGTGACAAAGCCAAGCTAAAACTTTCAAGTCCCCCGACTTCCTCGATGATCCGTCGTAGGTCGCGGCAGCCTTTTAAACTTTAATTCGCTCAACATGCTCGCTCAAGTGCTTCCCAATCCTCGAGATCTTTCCTCGGGATCTGAGACGAAATATCTCGGAGCTAAACGCAAGATATAGTTTGGCAAAAAAATCGACTGGATATATCCGGAAGACAGAACCGCCCGCCCGCACACGTACGTACCACACATATGTATGCGAAAGCCGCAGGGAGAGACAGGACTCCGTATACCTCGAAACGTACTTTATCACTTTCCGCTCTCTTTCTCTCTCTCTCTCTCTTTTTGCCCGCGTCTGTCCCGCGGGATCCCTGGGCCGCCATGAATTAACCAGCATCCGATACGCGATTTTTGCTCCCGGCGCGCTTTCGATCCCCGGCATCGCGCTGGCGCGCTGATTCTCAAAACGATCTTTTATTCAGGATCCGAGCTGCACGCGCGCGCGAGCGTTTGTTGTTGCTGTTGCGCACCTTCGTCTTTGCCGTAGGTACATATACGTTCGTCTCTCCTTCTCTCGTTGTACTTACTACATCCGCCCGGTGTTCCCTTCGGAACTTCGAGCCGCGGAGAAACGTTCACGTAGGTCGGATCGCGCGCGAGGTGTTACGCAAATGGAATGCGTTACATCCGGAGATAGGTTGTATCTCCCTCTCACGAGAGAGAGAGAGGGAGATACAACCTATCTCCGGTGGTAAACTCCTCTGTGGAAATTACAGCGATAACGTA
Source organism: Pseudomyrmex cubaensis (assembly GCA_014825685.1). NCBI lineage: Eukaryota > Metazoa > Arthropoda > Insecta > Hymenoptera > Formicidae > Pseudomyrmex > Pseudomyrmex cubaensis. Next base: position 45,287 of record QVOA01021351.1, read on the forward strand.
TTACGCGTCGTATGCGCGCGCGCGTCTCTGCGCCGATGCAAATTCATCCAACGCACCCCGCAATTGCGGGAGAAAGGGGAATCATGATTTCGAGGGGCTGTAATACGACGCGTAATGCGATCACAGTGTGCAAGAGAGAGTATCGCTTTGATCTCCGAATTCGTCGAAACACGGAGGGCGGTTGCGCGCCACGCGATAAGTATTAACTTCTCTCCCGATTACCATATCGATCCGGGACCGATGTGTGTGTGCGATGTGTGTGCGCGCGAGCTGCCGCGAAGGCGAGCTTAGAAAACGTGGATGGGTGATGATTTTTTTTTTTTTTTTTTGTTCTATAGTTGCAATTTCTCTCAAACTTTATGATCCTGATTAATGTCCGAGGTCGTTTTACGACGGGCGATGTGAATCTTCCCGCCCCGTTTGAAAACGTCATACAAAGACCCCATTTTCCGCGTCATTGTCTTCGTCCTGGCGGAAGAGAAACGTCACCCTCAAGTTTCTCGCGGAAAGTGATTCAGCCGTTTCGTGAGTTCTACTTAACGTTCCGCGCGAAGTCTTACACAGCGTTCCAAATTAATCGCCGCCGTGCCTGAAAGGCCGGACAATACGGACACGCGCAAGATCATGAAAGTTCAAGTGCCCATCCGGCGCGCGATAAAAGGACGCTGAAAGGTGAAGATCTTCCGACCAACTGACAGCGCACAATGCGAAACCCCTCCGTCTACTGTTCCTAAACATTCCGGGATATTCCATTTCGTTATATTCCGAAGTGCTTTCTTTTGAAAATATGCGAGCGTGTCGCACGCATCGCGAAATCGAATCAAAGGATTCGGTCAGGCGAACGAAAATCCTTCCTTACAGGTTCAATCTCGCTTTTAGCTCGTTTTCATTTACGTAATTTAGGTCGCCATTTTCCAATGAATTCTTCAATCGCCACTTTCTCTGCTTTAACATTTCCGTGATGGATTCCAGTAGAAATTGGGAAATTGGTATAAAATATCGGGCAAAATTTTTGATGGATTTCGCGATGGAGAAAAATGGACCGAATAATTTTATTAAAAACCATTTATTCACTCTGCCAATTACAACAGCAAATGATAATAGAAAACAGTGAAGATTACATGGTAGAACGAATAAATCGTTTTCAATCAAATTGGTCCATTTTTTGAAATTTACCAAAAAATTGCGTACTCATTCAATGTTCAAAATATCTCGTAGTTAGTATTTTGATATCTATGTCTCTTTCAGATCGAAATTTCTCTCTCTCTTTCTCTCATTCACGTGATATTAAAGTCTCTCAAGTGCGGCGCGTGTATACACGAACGTGCGCACACATCGAGCGACTCTCGCGTCGCTCATTCCGTTGGATGAATGCACTCGCAATCATTCCGCGTGCGTAATACAGTAGGCAATCTGCGAGGCTGCAGGGAAAGAGGGTGCGGGACGCGCGTGTAATGACAGAAGAAACGGCTGCGCGCAAGAAAGGAATAGGAGATATCGCTCAGAAATGAGACGAAAATAAAATCGCGCCGGCAGCTTCGTCGCGCGTCTAGATCCGCGCGCGAGCATTCGTATTCTTCACGTATCTACCTGTTTTCTCCTCTTTTCGCCTCTCGCGTCTCTCTACTCGCATTATTCCACTCCGCGTGTTTGCCTTCTCTTCTCTCTCTCTCTCTCTCTCTCTCTCTTCGCAACCCTCTACATCTGATCTTCTCCGGTCCTATTTCACGCGCGACGTATATAGAGCATTTCTTATTCGTGCCGTCCCGCCATCCAGCCTTCACGCCGGCAGTCATCCTACAAGCAACCCGGCACGTAAATTATTATGCGAACAAACAATGCGAAACGAGCGTTCCAACGTCTCATAAAACAGCGCGAATCCCAAGCGGTTTTCGTGCGCGCCGCGCTTCTCTTTCTCTCTCTCGGAACTTCTCTCTCGGAACAACTCTCCTTCTTACTATCTTCGCGCATTCGTTTAGACTGCTCTCGCTAGGAAAATGATATCCACCTCTAAGATCACATTACCGCGATTTCTCGGTTTATCTTTCGATCCCGAGGAACTTAATTACTTTTACGAATAAAAATAGTTTCTGCAAATGAAGTAGAGTCGAACTATATTTCTCTCTGATTCTAGACTAGTTTAATTAATTGAGAAGTGACGAGCCACTCGAGCGAAATCGTTGTTGCAAGAAATAAAAATTTGTTTTCGAGCTCTACACGCTTGATATCGTCAGTTCATCGTTTTCTAAATGTTATCAAAAATATCTCAAATTTTTTTTTAACACGCGTATGTTATTTACAATCCCGTAATATATTTTCCGCGTCATCTGCTCGGAAATAGTAAAACATTTCGTGTAATCTCTCCCCGTTATTAATCATCTCATCCGATCATAGACACTTGAAAGAAGCGACAAAGGTGGGACGAGGAGACGTTGCAGATAAAGAAGCACGGAGGCAGAATGAATGATAAGCGCGTCGTCTCTTAAGCGCGAGCTTCCGTCCCCTCGTACTTTTGCCGACTGAAGGAAGAGAAAGCTGCACTCCCACCCTCTCTCTTTCTCTTTCTCCCGTGGCGAGCTTTATCTGCTTACTTCAGACGTGCTGCGCGATGTGCCCCCTCGTTGCTTGGTCTATATTCACGATGGCAGAGTCTATAATTTAGTTGGTGCAGGATCCGACCTCCAAAGGGAGATCAAGGCGACGCCCTTATATAATTCAATCCGCACGGAAATAGCGTCCGGTTCTCTCTTCGCTGTGTAAAATCTGCGGGAATAACTTATACGTCCTCCTCGATACTGGATGTCGAATCTATCACAATTTAAACGCGGTGTTTTATGCATTTTCTGCAAAACGCTCGCTGACACGTCATTTACAAAATTGTTTCATTTTAAAAATTTTTTACGCAACCGTATTTTTTTCTCGCGAAAAATTCTTCATCTCGATGTCTACCGCATCATGAGCGTAAAGAACTGTTCTATTTGTGAGGAATTTGATATTTTATCTAATCAGTGTATGGGAAAGAAGAGAGACATGATAGTAGTTGTAATTCAGCCGATGTGAAGCCCGATGTCGGGGAAACGAAAAGATCGGAGAACTGTCCGCCATAATTCAATCACGTGTTGAGATACGCGACGTTTCGGGGATCGAGTAGAGCGAGTTATACAGAGTATCTTCCAGTATCTCGTCGCTTAGCGATAACGACGGAAAATGTGCGAGATACTGCTTTTCGAGATCGTACAGATTTGAAACGCACATCTGAGAGCGATAAAACCATAAAGCAAATTCTCAGTGGCAAACGATACGATTTCTATAAAAACAACGTACAGATCGAAAGAAAATGATATTTGTACACTACGTACATGTGAAGCAATCTCTCTTTTTTGCTTTCGATTTTTCTGGCACGTATCTATTATTTCTGACATGTACAAATCTTTGAGAGTTTAATTCATAGTCGAAGAAAATCTTTTACTGTTTAAATTTATCAACGAAAAAATACATTCAGTTGCCGTTCGCGAAGGAATCAGGACACAAAATCCGATCAGACAAAGAATATAATTTACGACGTATGTTCGATTTTTCTTTTTTTTTTTTTTTTGTTTTTTTGCTACTCACATTTAGCACCGACTGAGATAATCAATTCTATCTGTCTGATATAAAAGAGATATCAAAAAATGAGGTTACAGCTTAATTCTGGAAACAAGATGAAGTGGAATATCTTACTTTTATTGATCGCGCAAAGCGTTTTATATTTTTTTTGAACGGGATACAGAAAATGATAACCCACTTGATTAATCTGCATCTTATTGTATGTACATATTAAATATGAGTTTTGCCACATGTACACATATACACACGCGATAAAAAAACGATGCATCGCTCATATCTCGCGACTTCTTCTTTATTCATAAGTTGTAGAAATGTCTCCGTGGGAGAAAAAACAAAACAAAAAAAGTTTGGGAGAAAAAAGTTTAGTCGCGTAGAAATATTTCCTAAAACAATCCCAAGTGGAGCAATTTATCATTTGTTTGTTGTTGTCTTTTTTTTCACAACCGCAAACATCTGACACATTTAAATTCGCGAAATACGCCACGTTTGCTTGAATAAAATTGCATCTTAAATTAACTTCTGTGTGTATGTTACCACGACCGCATTCATATAACACTACACATTCAGTAGATTTCTTTCTAAACATAAAACATTTTTAAAAACATTTTATCAGCAAAATGAATTTACTGCATCGCGGTGCGTTGGACTGTGAACGAGGACACGCTGCTTCATAACACGTTAAAAAGCCGAATGAACAAAAAACTCTAATAAATTAGAAGTTTCGGGATTAAAAGAAAGAGGAACGTTTTGCATGGTTTTTTCTTAAATGTAGTTTTTCAAACAATTTATCTCGTATAATATTACATCTTCTTGTCTTTATAAATTATTTGAAAACCCGCACTTGACTAAGAAAACATTTCTTAATACGTAGTGTAATTATGAAATAATTGAAGGACACTTGCGAATACTACCGCAAACATCGTTTCGTTTGAATTTTAACACAAATGTTAACACCTTTCAGTATTTTAGTCACAATTGTGGTTTTTACTTTCTCTCTCTCTCTCTCTCTCTCTCTCTCTCTCTCTCTCTCTCTCTCTCTCTCTCTCTTTTCTCTTTTTCTCCTTTCTCCCTTGACAACGATGATAAAATCAAGGAACATTAGAAAAGAACGTGAAAAACAATGAAAACTCATCCCTTCGCGGGAACTCGACGTTTCCTCCCCTCGCGGTAGATACCGTGTAGCGTGAAAATGTAGAGCGCGGAATTAAATTAATTTTATCGGCTTTTGAGGCCTTTTTCCCTACCCAGAAACGTCACCTTCTTTAATTCCTGCTTTTCTGACTCTCGTGTCACGTTATCAGAAATACTTTTCTATTGCTCTCTTATTTCTCCGTCTCTTCTGAACTCGCCAAGAAAGAAAGAGAATATCGACGGGCCGCTCGATATACCAAAGCGATATATCTCTTACATCCCTCGAAGATCTCGTCAAACTTTGTTTCGCCGAGATACACATCTTGAAACTATGTAATCGTATAAAATCCATCAAAAGGGGATGTATTTTTTAAGTTGCTCGGCGTTCAGCTCAGGTTTCGTTTCTTCCCTTACACTTTCTTATCGGTATCGACTTGTCAGGGGGGAAGGCGAAACTATATAGAAGATTTATAGCGGACAATTTTCCCCGTAAGACTCTTTCTCTCTCTCTCTCTCTCTCTCTCTCTCTCTCTCTCTCTCTCTCCCTCTCGGAGAATCTGACGTTTCTCGCTATTGCAAAGTTGCAAGCTAATTCGCTCGTGCTGAATAGAACTTCTTCAATTAATGCACGCTCGTTCCAATATACGTAATTACTTCCTATCGGGGCCGATAGGGTTCTCATAAAAGTTACCTCTCTCGCGCAGTTATTCAAATTAGATCTTAATCCCGCCTGACTCTTGGAGTCCCCCGGGGGTTCTCGATATCAATGGCAGAAAGTAATCCCGAAAGATGCTGAAGAGAGAGAGACACCGGTGCGCGTTCGACGAATTTTTGCGAGTCGGATTTGCCATCGATAACAATCGAGAATCGAAATCCGCGTTGAAGAGATAAAAAAGAAGAAAGAAAGAGAAATAAAAAAAACCAACTATATATAGACATAATTAAATTAATCATTATCTATCATACTTCATTACGTTTTTCGACTCTCGATGTTGGTTGCTCGACCTCGACGACGAAGTTTTATCAAACTTTAGTCGATGATGAACGACCGATGTACTCGTCCGGGTCTCGGTCGGGTGGCGGACGTGGTGGTGTCAACCGATCAAAGTCGGCAATACCGCGCGCTTTTTCTTGCTTGCGTCGCGGACACACGGCGGAATCGAGCGGCGGTAAAAAGGACGCTTTTTACGGTCTTTAAAATGAAGCCTGTCCGCCGGACGGGCATTTAGGTCACTCGGAGTGCAGTTTTTGCCGATGCGCGCCGGCCGGCCACGTCGACGCTAAACGATTCTCGCGAATCCCGCGTGGTAAACGTTTTGCGATAACCATGTCAGAATCGAAACGAGGAAATTAACTCGGTCGCGCCGGATCGATCGTTTCTGTCGAATAAATCAACTTTTTTTTTTTTATCTCCATTTAAAACGAAAAAACGCATCTTAATGTAAGTTCGAAATCGATAAACGATAATAATATGAACACGCGGTAATGAAGGCAATTATCGTAAAATAAAGTACTTAAACACTTTGTTGCGAGGTAACAAGCAAAAATATCCGATGCAATAGCAGTTTCGAATGTATCTCTTTTTGTCTACGCAAACACACAATTGGAACGCTATAAACTATCAGTGCAGACACTTCGGAAGGATACATTTCTCATTTCTTGCCTGCTGCTTTCTCAAATATACACACGCGAAGCGCGCCGTGTATTTTTCACTCGCCCCTAACGCATTCCTCGTCGCTCGCAGCCGGCGCGATTTTCCTACTGAAAGAAAGAAAAAAAAACAGAGAGGAGTGAGACACAGTACACGAACGCGAAATAAATAAATTCACGTGCAATTTCGTCGTCGTCGTCGTTGACGCTCGCCTTCGGTTCCTACCGTGCCTAATGTTACCCCGCTCGTGACGACGACGTCGTCGCTTTCTCGCTTTCTCGCTGGCGGAGAGACGAAAGTGCTTTGGCTTTCCTTCGCGTTGCGAGAAGGCAAGCACCGACTTTCCGATTCTTCCGCATACATCTTCATTCCGTGAAATGGGCTCCGTCGTCCTCTCGGCAAACCCGGTACACACACGCTCGCTCTCTATTCCCGAGTCTCCCGAGACGCGTACGATTTCGACAAACTGCCATTTCGTAGCAAAACCCTTTAGAGAGCTAGTAATGATTTCTAAACCTGCTTACCTGATTTCCAGCCGAGCGAGCCGGGAGAGATACTCCCGCAGTTCGAGATGCTGCATCGATATCGCACGCGCGCGCGCACTACGCAGGCGTATTAAATATTAAAGAACTTCGACGAATTCAGTTGGGAGCGCATAAATGAGTCGTACTTGCAACTTTGTTACTTTTTTTCTTTTTGGTTCATTCTCTTTTAGTACAAGTTTCTTTTAAACGGAAATTTTGCTTAACTCGAGCGAGAAAACCGTGACGTGATATCGCGATTCTCTTTGAGAACAATTTTCGTTGCGAACAAAAGAAACCGCGCCGATCGCGCCAAAGATAATTTACGTTTTGCAATTATAAATGCGTCTGTTTAACGACCCCGGAGTTTAAAAAAAAAAAACAAACCTTACGCGCAGAAAAAAGAACTTTAATATCGTATATCGCGAGACTCGATATGCATACGGCGCGCGTCGGTATAAATAATTTCGCGCGCGATCGCGCGGAAAATAGTGGGCCATTTACAAGGGCGGAAAGGGGGCGGAGGAGAATTTAATGCGCAAAATTCGCAAACGAGTATCGCGCACACAGATAGTACCGATCGCTCGTAATAAAGTATAATTGCTATTCCGATATAGCGTGGCCGCGCGCGGCTCTCTGTGTTCAATTGATTTATTCATTCAGAGGAGAGGAATTTCAGCGTTTTATTATCTTAAGTGCTCAAACGCGGACGAATGTGCATCGAGCTGTTTTTCGATGGAATTTCATCGCGATGCGTCCGGGCCCTGAAAAAATAAATAGTTGGGAACTAATACCGCAATGAAATTCCATAGCGATGCGTCCGGGCCCGGAAAAAATAGATATTTGGGAGCTAATGCCGCGATGAAATTCCATCGCGATGCGCCCGGAAAAAATAGATATAGTTGGAAACTAATGCGGAAAGGAAAACCAGCTCGATGCACATTCGTCTGCGTTTGAGCACTTAAGATAATGAAACGTTGAAATTCCATCGGCGATAATTTGTCACTTTAGTCGCCAACTCACGACCCGGTCATATCGTAATATTATCATATTGTTGCTTGCACCGCGCCCGCTGTCGCTCGTTGATAATGACGATGATTAATTTCTAAAGATTATTAATGTAACAGAGCATCACCTGCTTCTCTCTTTCTTTCTTGGCGAATTTTAATTTGTCTCAAGTGTCCTTGCAATAAGTGCATACCATTACGACATTGAACAAAGTACACATTCACTTTTCTTATCGTGTATTTTGTTGCGGTTATTAACATTTTATGTTGTATAATATTTAATGGCGCGATAACGCGATGTCTCTTTGTTTCATTACACTTCTTTGGTAGTATTATATCGAAATTATGTAATAGAATACGTTTTGCTATTACCGTTTTTGTTTCCAATAAAATTTAACCGGGTAATCAAATTATATTAATTGACAAAACCAATTAACACCAATTTATTATGATAACGGTGTCAATTATCGTTCTTGCAAATAGTTATCGGTAGTTTTCGTCGATTCAACCCGTCGATTGTTGCATCACGCCCTCATCATAATCGGCTAACAGATTGCGCAATTAAGATTGTAATTAATACCCGAAAGAGTTGCGCCGTCGTAATGATGCTACGCCAACTCGCCGCGCGATTATTAATTTGCTTTACGTTTCATTAGCGCTTCCCTCGGAAGAGACGTATCTCGAAGCCGTGACGATAACAGATGTGCTTAATCGCGATAAATTAACGTAGAAATTTGACGTATCGCATTTCACATTACGAGACAGATATTGATAAGCGGCGCATCGAAATTTTTGCTCAGTAATACAGTAATTAATATACAATTACACTTTCTAACTCGCGATAGTTAAATTACGATTAAATTTGCAATGTTTGTTAAATTTGCAAAGTGCGTGTAAAAATTGAGACAAAACCAGAGACTATATCGTTGTATCGCGTGCAAATATGCGTCGAGCGATATGCGGGTGCGCAATGTCGCAGGTATCTGTTCGCCATAATTCACTAAGAGCGGTAGCTCCATATGCGTCGCGGACGCATGTGGCAGCTAACGTCGTCGTCGTTCTCCTCTCTTAATCCAAGGGTAGGCTCTCAATTTACCTCGCCTCAATTTCACCCTCGCACATCCCTGTCCTCGCGGCGTAGTCTCTCTTCAATTATTACAGCCGAGAGAAGCTTGAGGCATTTTCAGAGGCGTTTTGACGATAACTGATGGGACAGCTCGCACGACTCGCGTCGCAGACATTCGCGCGAGGGGTTGTTGCCTCGCCGCCGCAACATTGTCTTCTAGAGCTCTTCTCCGTGTTTCTCCACTCTCTTCGCTCCGCGTACGTTTTCCAACGTGTAGCGACGCGCGAAATTTCGCTTATATTTTACCTTTACCGCGTTTTACACCGAGATTTACGCCGAAAACGCGACAAAACTCACGTGAATGTCACAACAATCGCGTATTGACTCGAATTGTTATTCTGATTTTTTACTCTTGACTTTTTATTAAATCGACAAATTAATTAAGTATTACGGCGAGCAAACTGTCTCATCCCCTTCTCTTTATCCGCATTTTCAATTATTCCGCTACGCTGCGGAAATTTATCTTATGGGATGTACCGCGCGTTTCTATACGTTACGCGTGCCAGGAACGTTGTTTTCAGTTCCCTTCTTCCCGGACGCGACAGCATTTTCGTCTTCTTCAGCCCGTCGCAGTGGGAACACCGTTGCTCCTTGCGAAATTTAATTCCGACCACCGCGATCTCCCGCGTGCGAGCGGTGCGCCAGCACGATTTATAACGACATTGAACCGACGCGTATATTCCTGTATTCGTGTAGCGAGCCGAAAGTGAGCGCAATTATACGCGTGATAAACGAGGAGAACCGACTGCATTCTTCCCCAGGTATTATTGCTCTTACCGATGGTGTAAGCAACGTTAGGACGCGCAAACGCGGCGACGGCGGCGGCTCGAAAAAGCGTAATTTGTAATTAAAATCAGATCTCGCGCGCGAATAAAAGTTTCATTTGGTAGCTACAATTAAAAATCTTCAGACGCGTTATAGCAAAATTACGAATATACATTTTTCTCCGACGCAGTGATGAAATCTTACGCGCGCGCAAATAAACGAGAGAAAATACGAGATAAGTTCTTTGAGTAGTGAATTTTATTTGGAAACACTTTTAAACGTCTTTTTTTTTGCAGACCGCTATTTACACGTTCGTGTTACTCACCGCTTTATTAAGGAATCGTACATTTTTAGTTTCTTATCTCTCGCCCCACGTGAGAGGAATTATTTATACGATCCGTAACAGCGCGTGGTCATCTAGCTATCTGGCGGGCTAACAATTCGCGACTGTTTGCGTGCTCCTACAGAAACATGAATGTGCACACCGGAAAGATTGCTTTATATTTCTTGCGTGTTCGCGCCCTGTTACCTATTTTTCCCCCTTAGTTTCTTTCACTTCGGTTGTGCCCGCGCGCGCGCACGAGCGGGCTTGCGTTGCAAAATTTAATTCAAACATTAGTGGGATGTTTACACGAGAGCTTTCCTATGTTTTTAATCCCCACGATGAAGAAACGCAGTCAGCGTTGCCGTTTTTTTGTATTTACGCACGTAGCGCAGTATTCGTTCTTCACCTCTTGCCCCGTTTATCTTGGTTTTACATCTTCTTCTTTAATTAATGTTCGTAATTTACAATGTCAATACCGCTTTACATTTTTTTTTCTCACACATACATGTATATCGTTGGGATAGTTAGACACACACACACAGAGTCTCTCTCTTGATGTGCGCGTGGAAATGTAGAGCGTGCTGATCTTCGTTAAATATTTGCCCCAGTATGTTTTCCCGACTTGATGCAAAAGCTGCGGATGTTCGTTTAGTTTTAGTTTTTTTTTTTTTTTTTTTTTTTTTTTTGGACTTTATCACAAAACTGTTCGCCGACCTCCGCTCTTCTCTTTGTCCAGCTCGAACTTCGCGCGTAATCGCGCTCGGATAGCATACCATTAATTTACCACGTTCCTGAAATATTTATTACACAAGGAAACGAGAGCGCACCATCGTTTTCCGCCACTTGTCTCCGTTTTTCGCCCATTTTTCTTATTCCGTTCTCGTTTGCTTATTTTCCTCTCGTCTTCTCCTCCCGCGTTTCTCTCGCGGCGGAAACGCGTTTGCCGCCCCGCGTGCGAAATTTAATTCCGGGACGTCCTTCTTCCTTTCTCTCCCTCCCTCTCTCCCTCACTCCCTTCGTACTACGCCACCCCACGATTTATAACGACACCGAACCAGTACTACTCGCGTATTCGCACAGTAAGTTTCAGTATTGTTGCGTATACCAGTGTGTAATATCACCGTGAAATATCGCCCCCGATCCACGGGGTACTCTATAATATCATCTTCCACCGCAATTACGACGGGGGATACTTCCGAATGGCCGCAGACGCGGCACTGCGTTCGTTGGTTAGTATGCAGGCAACTTAGATTAGATTAAGATTAAGCCAATTATACAAATATGTTCCGTGCGAACGAATAAACATAAAGTCGCGAAACAACGTTTGCTACACACGGGACTTGGGATTAATTATTAGTTGTAAATGCGTGTATGAAAATTACTATATTAAATATAAAATATATAAAAAATATACATATTGTAAAATGTATAAAAATATATTATATTAAATATATTAAATATTTTCCGAGAGTTTTGTTTCAACGTTCTACGCACATTTACTTCATCTGCTCGCTCAGATAAACAAACTTAGGAGTAAAATTCACTTTCACGCGAACACATTGTGGCGTGGTTCGCGCGCGCGCGCGAACCGAGATGTGATCGAGCGGAATTGTCCGCGGCTGGCGAGTCGAAAGTTGTTCGCCAGAAGGTTTCCGTTTGCGGTCTTCAAAACTGCCTTGTAGCTCGGCTGCGAGTGTCACGTGGCTGAGAGAAACGAGAATATTTCGTTCACGTGGCGACGGCGTCACGCAATTTCATATCCGCCCGAAATACACTACGCTACTCTTTTTATCTTTTTTTTGCGCCGGTCTCGCCCTAATATCCTTTGTATCGGCCTTGTTCTTTTATTCGTATCAATATAAAAAGTAGACGGAAAGATCGAGCAGATATTTCGGATCGATATACAACGAAATTTATAATTGAAAATGTGCGCGCGTTACACAGTTTTGTTCTATATATAATAATACAAATGTTACGTATTGTGTTTGTAAATATTACACACGCGTCTGTACGTTTACTTCGTGAGTGTCAGACTATGATATGTGTAATTTTCATATAAATTATTTAAGCAAACTTTTCTTTGAAATCGATCAACAGTTGGTGTACAAATCGGCATTTGTTCAAACAAGTAATATTCTGCGAGATATCTCTCGGTTGTGAGTAGAGATTTATAACGAGCGTGTTAAATGTAGTATAAAGTCAAATAAAACAATCAGAATATGTAATATCTATATATAACATACATTTATTTTTATCTTATTTGATATGCTAATGTGTATTTTGATTATTAACAACTGTCTTGCTCTCAAACACTTGTTCCTGCATTATTAAGTTAAAATAAATTCAGTATAACTTGCTGTAATTTTTCAAATTAATTTGAAACGTATCTTCGTCTCTCGTTTAACCAAAGATTGTTCGTAAAATGTTAACAATATCGTCACACTCTACGTTTCTTTGCGGAATACATCATTTGTCACATCCGATTCGATTATACGCGCTTTTTTGCGCGACATAAAAAAATTCATCAATAAAATTTATATTATGTACTCAGTTGAGCCATAAAACACACATATTGTGTCTCGAATTTGAAAACAGAAATTTATCTTCGGCAAGTGCGCGAGTTAGCTGCAGTTCGTTAATCGCATTATCTTTCTTAAGCCGGATATGTACCGAGTGAACATTCGTTTGATCGATTGACCGAACGGATCAACGCGATTGGTCGATTCCGTTGATTCGTTCGTTATTTATTCGTTCGCTCAGTGCGTATTCGGCTGTAGATTTGTCTTTTTCTATGTATGTGTGTGTGTAAAGAAAGAAAAATGCACGCAGATCAATATAATTACGTGCAACGTGTATTACCTAATTTAAAAAACGTCTTCACCTGTCAAAATACGCGTTGCAATTAATATTTTCATTGTTCGCGTGTGTTCGCGGATTCGCGCGGGAGAGGCGTAATCGAAAACGCAGTTGAAAAAAAATTTCAACGCAATTTCTCTCTCACGGGAGACGTAAAGGGGTATTTCACGGACTTAGTTATCCAAGACTTGAAAAGGAGCAAAAATAAATTACGCGCCCCCGGAAATTTCGACAAATTTCGTGCGAGCCGTCTTAATCCATTCTCGGGCGGAAGTTTCAATAAGGGGGCATGAGTTATGCGTCCCCATAAAGACTTGTCCCTCTCCATTTTCCTCCCGCCGCGAGCATTTCTCTCTTTCCTTCGCCGTTCTCGTCGTCTTTCGTCTTGCCCGTTTCCAACCCCGCGAGAGAGATTCGCTCTTTCGTCCCGCGCGCTCTTCGGCCCGCTTCCACGGCCCTTGTCCTCGTGAACGATAATCCTGAAAAAGAGGGCGAGTCGTTTTTCACGAGATCCAACGACTCGACCGGATGCGATGGTCGTCTACCGGATATACGCGTAAGGACAACGCACTCGTTAGCGATAATCGTAGCTCTTCTACACACACACACACACACATACATTTAACGACGAACTTCGTAATTTCATCTCGCATTATAGCGAACTATCCTCGCAGAGAAACTAACAGTTTTTTTTTTTTTTCAAACATCGCAATTATTCAGGGTACGCGCTTTTAATGCGAGAGATGAAAGAAATCCGAAGGGATTCTCAGCGAATTACGTTCGTACAGTTTTCGGAATTGAATAATTTTGTTCGAACCAGGTTGAAATTGCACTTTGACGTGTTTCGTTTGTTTCGCAAATTTCCGAGAAAGTCAGAAATTCGCGAGACAATTGGGGCGAACGTTTTTCGAAAATTGTTTATATAGGGGATAATATTCCATTTTCGCGCGGCGCTTTGACATTTCGCTAGGACACTTCGCGGCGGAATGAGTCCCCGAAGAAAAGCGACGAGCACAGTACAGTGAGAAAACTGCAGTAGCGTCGAGTAACGCCCCGTTAGTTTAACGAGAGCCGGAAAATCGAGTTCGCCAGAGAGAAAGAGAGAGCGAGAGTTAGTTTTGTCTCCCGCCGTTATAAACTTCCAAGTTTTCGTATACACCGCGCAATCGATATCGCAGCATTTCGTGTACACAACATTCCGCTGACTCTCGTAACATTCGCCGAACGGATATATACACGGAAAATGTTTCACGTAAGAAGATACTCGATCGCACATTAGTAAAAGATAAAACTTCGATAAAAACCGAGATAAAATCGATATATATTAGACGATTTGTTGTTACGTATAAAATTGTCTTGTTACAATTTTCTCCGTGAAACAACAACTTTTGTATAAACTCGCCGCATCGATGTCCAAATGTATTTTACAGAGAACTCTGCTTAGAAACAGCTGATTGGAGACGATTGATAAGTATCCGAAACGACAGCATAGACAGCACATTGCTGTGTTTGACGAGAAGAAGAACAAATGTCAAATTGTGGCTGGCTCATCTATACGTGTCGTTTCGGATACTTGTCAATCGTTCCTCGTACTACTTACGGAATATGTACTTTGGCATGTGCTGGTGTGTATGTAAGTTCTCTCAGCCGAGAAACAGAGAGACAACTACTCCCGTCGCGGGAGCTCAAATTCATGTTGGAAAAAGAATTTTCACGAGAGAAAGAGAGACAGCGCAGGGGGAAACGAAGAAGGGGTCGCGTTCGAGGAGGAGTCGCCCACGTTCGATTTCTGTAGTAGACGTTACTCGGTTTATTTTTCTCAAAACGTTTACTCGCGCCCAAGTAGGTCTTTCCCGCGCGCGTTTGGCTGAAACACCCGCTCGATGTCGAGTACTATTTGGATATGAAAATTCCGAGGTCGCGTCCCCGCTGTAACGAGTCTCCGTGGACGGCGACGATCCTCTTTATGACGAACGAGAGGGAAGAGAGAGAGAGAATTGTGAAATTGTCGCTATGACGGAAACATGCTCGGGAAGCGATCGTTTCCGAAGAGAGGGATGGCGCGACAGAAGAGGGGAGGGAGTTGCTCGGGGTAAATAGCAATTAAGTACCGTCGATTCCTTTGATCTATCATCGCGCGCGCAACGAGACCCTCTCTTTCTCTCTGAAGCTTTTCGAGAATGCGGCAATGTGCGCAGCTTCTTTGCGACTAATTTTTTGCTAAAAATTACTCCGCGAAATAAAGAAAAAAAATTGTCGCTTTGAACGTTTCTGATTTTATTTTCGAGTTATGTGAACAATTTGATTTCCAATTTATTGACCAGATAATCATCTTTTGGCGCGCACGTGGATTATTAATTATTGATGTATTTTATACATCTTTCGTTAACAGATCTCAAAAAATTTATACAACATGTACGCGTAATACATTAAAAACATCTAACAGAAAATAAGCTTGTTGAAAGGGTTGTTGTATTAATAATTTATACGCAATAACTGAGCGCAAATATAAAAATCTACATGCGTATGACGTTAATTCGCCGTATTTGCGCGGGAATTAAGGCGATTGAATTTTCACAAACAACACGCCGCGACGTATCGCGCTAGCTGACTCATATATAAAGTCCGCAATGTGTTTTTAAGCATAAATTACATGCGTTCGACACGCGCGAGTAAACGTTCGAATTTTACTGTGTGCACGTAACCGTCCGCGCTTGTCGCGAATTTAATTAATTAAATGATCGGTACAATGTCTCGATACATAATAACACATATTTTGTAGCGAAGTAATAATGCTACAAAGGACCGAGCTTCCGAATAATATGGCAGGTCTCGGCTCGTTTAATTGAAATTACAAATAAATAGCGCAGCGAGCCCGGGAGAGCGGCATTGTTTTATCTGCCGGGCTTTTGTGATACGCGACGTCACAAAGTCGCGTGTGCGCGCGTTTTATATTTCGCATTTTAAACCCCATATTATTCGCAATATAGAGGACACTTAATAATTAATTGTAAATAATTTACTTGAAATGGAACCACGCCGCGAGGTAATTTTATGTAGAAATCACGATAATGAGAAATCAACGGAAGCAACAAAGCTCTTGTAAACGTGTAACGTAATCAAACGTTTTTAAAATCGTAAAAAGATCGTATACGGTTTGAAGATTATTATTGATGACATATATATTGGCTCAATTAGCGGCGAAGCACACACACACACACACACACATATCTAATTTATCCGCGAGAGATCCGCGTTGCATATATTTATTTATATTTATTACGAAATCTCGGATGTGTTTCGCGTGTGTACTTTTGCATACGCGGGGCTACATCGCGTATGCAAATATTTCACGTGGTTTACACACTTAATGACATGCAATGACGTGCAACGTAGCGGTTATTAATGAAAGAATGCGTGTTGATGATATATTCTGTTTTGAGACTTGTAGAATTGTACATAAATATATATACACACACACACACACACACATGGTTGCGATATTCTAAACGTTTTATGAATTCCGACGAAGAAGAACAAATACAACAAGCGCGCGCGCCATCGAAACAGAATACACACACGTGCGCGTGTGTTTTGCTCGCTATTGATTTAATGTGCCACAACTCGAAGTTATAAAGCGCCGTCATTCACAGTCGCGTGTGACGCACACGAAATTGATCCTGTGCGCGAAAATATCGCGGTGTGCTACAATATGGCACGCCGCCGAAAAATGAAGAAAGAAAAGCCGATTGGCCGAATAAAATCCGCCTTTGCGACCTGTATGTTCTTAATCCACCCGCGATCCGCATGTATTTGCGAGCGAGTTGACAGCCAATTCGCCATTGCTCTGTGAAAACTGCGGCGAAGCCAATCAACCGCCGCACACAGAGAGTAAAACGCTATCTTTTTCTCACTTTCTCCCTCTCTCTCTTTCTCTCTCTTTCTCTCTCTGGAGTACCCCGATCGCGGTTAACCCAATTGGATCTACGAGTGCAAAGGGTTAATCCAGAAAACTCAACTCGCGATAGATCTCCGTCGGACCGTAATCCGGTCTTATCTCTCATATTCGCTCTCATATCGTCCGGTGACCATATTTCTCCCCGCTCAAGTTCTGCCACGTGTAATCCAATAAGCGATTTTTGCTCTACGTGCATTTGTAACGGAAGCAGACCGGATATAGAAGCGCGATATGTATTAATATCAAAAATATAGAACATGCAAAATACGATTGTAAAATATTCGATTTCACGCGCGGATGTCTAAAAATGTCGCCGTGTGCAATTTTTTTTTTCTTCCGATTTCCCCGTATTATCGATTTACCTAAATATCCCGTTTTCTCGAAATACATGCGCTCTTATATATCGTGCGCTACATTCTGTAATCCTTCGCGCGAGAAGCAAAGTATTACGCGAAAGCCTCGGCTGAAACCGAGCGAGCGGAAAGCCGAAGGAAGTTCGTCTTGGTCGGCGGGCACTGACGATGGCGGGTATTAGAGCATTTGTCAGCCACTCGAATGTGTTAGCGCGCAGACCCCGAAAGCAGGGTATACTTATTAGCGCGCGCCTCTATGCATGGCGCCGTGCCAACTAGTTACGAAACGGGTCCCGACGATGGCTAAAGGTGAAGTCCGAGCGCGTACTCGAAGCCGGAAACTCGGCTATGCATACTTAGTGCCCTCCCGTTTGCTTCGTTTCACCCCTCCTCCCCTTTCTCTACCCGTCACGGATTAGAAGAGGAATGTTGAAAGTGGGTTGAAGAAGAAAAAGAAACGGAGTTGAGACGTGGAGAGAAAAATGCGTTTCACGAAAACGTCGTTTCTGATAACCACGGATATGTTCGGTATTTCGATCGCTTCGCGTCTTAACAAATGCTTTAAAGGTGATTACAGCGTCCGAGTTCCTGTTAAAAGATAATAAATGACTAATAATTTTTTTTTCTTGGCTTGTTCAAGAAAAAAAGAATAAAATATCAGTGGCGTAATTAGATAAACGTATACGACGTTGAAATGTATGTCTGCTTGTAAATCAAAAAGCGGAGTAATGAAATTTGTCGAAGACTGATTGCACTGATTAACGGCCATCAATGAAGTCGACACACGACGATTCTATTCGCGCCACACTTCTCTCAATTCAGAAATTAATTTGATATCAATCGTTTTGTTGCGATATTCGATACGTATATTTAATGCCTTTTAATTTAGCGCGATTGTTACGGAGAGAGATTGCGATAAAGAATCAAAGCACAAAGAATCGATGAGAATTGATGTCAATGAGGCGCGGAGTGGATTTTCTCGACCGCGCGATGAAACGGTCGTTCTCGTGATTGTCTTGTTCGGTGCTCATTAAAACGGACACAACTTGGAATAAAGCTTCTTTTTTTTTTTTTAGTCAACGGTGGTTTTTATCTTATCTTGTCGTTGTCACGGTTTATCGCGGAATAAAGATTAACCGTGGATAATTGGAAGGTATGCGGTTCGGTCGCGTATGTGCGGAAAATTATTTTGCGTCACTCGTCGCTTGTAAATTATCTGCGTGCGTTTGCCGAATGCTCATTGCCGTTTCTTCTTATCTCTTGTTGCGTTATTTACGCGTTGTTATTACCGATCAATTATGTTCAATTATGAAACTCAATTTATCGATGCGTTTTGTAATTATTACCACGGAATATAAACACAAGCGATGTGATGTATATGTTGTGTCAAAATGTCATCGGTGACAACTTAATATGAACGAATTGCTCTCGCACCGTCGAATAATTGAAATGGCCGACGAATCACGCGCGGCACGCAGTGACGTGTTCTCTCGGTGATCTCTCGTGCATTTCAAATAAACTCGTACGAACTCGTCGCAATTTCTACTCCTTGCGTAAAATTGTGGTTAATACAGAATTAGTGCGTATCACGTACGTGCAAAACGAGCTCTGTAAAATATTTCGGACAAATACACGTTTACAGAGAGTTTTCTTTTTTTTTCTTATTGAATCTCACAGAGAAGCAAAGGGATTAAATAAAAAAAATACTTGTAGACTAGGAAATATTATTTATATTTATCATTATATTTATTTTTGTATAAACATTTGTTAAGTATAATTTTATTTACAATAACTTATCGCAATAATTTTTATAAAGATATAATTTCACTTCGATCGCATCTTTTAACTCTGATTCAATTGCTTGAGAAAATTTTTCCTGAAAACATGAATTTCTTATTAGATATTTCATGAAGAAAAATTAATAGTACACTTCTTCGGAACGTTTAGGATGTTAAATCCACTATCTCTCGGGTTTTAAAGTGTATTTTTATAGACACTTACCACTGACTCTTCCTGATAAATGGTTTCACAACGGGAATCGGGAATCCATTGAAAGTATTGGAAAGAGCTAACGTGTAAGCACCCATATTTTTCCATACTAACCAGTCGCCCATATAAAGTTCGGGTAATAGCACATCCTTGGCAATCAAATCAAACGAATCGGCGGTTGGCCCCCACAAGCTCGAGGGAAATTTCTCTCCGCTTATTGGCTGCGCAATTGCAAATCGATTCATTTCGAAACGATTATAATAAAACACATCGCTCTATAATAAATACAGATTTTTTGTTTATAAAAAATGAGTAGATAATTACTTCGAAAAGTACTTCCGGGACTCGCGACTGCACACCTAACAATTCGTCCAAGAAAGCATTGTACACGCCGCAATTCATATAATACATTCTTTTCAGCACGCCGTCTTCAGAAATGGCGAACCTTTTTGAATGTAGATACGAGGCCAAAGTGAAATTTGATCCCACGTAATAACGTCCCGGCTCGCTGATGACTTTTATATCGGGATTCAGATTTTTGATGGCACCGTTAATAACTTGCGCTAACTGAAACACAATTGAAAAATTATATATACATGTATTAACATCATCTTACGTGTCAAATATCTAATCGTGGAAGTTACCTCGTTGAGTTCTTCGCCGCTCACGCACTCGAAGCCGCCGCCTATGTCGATCAGCCACACGTTTTTGCAGCCGATCGATTTCGCGTAAGCGACTAATTGTTCGCACATTTTGATTCCTCTGCGATAGGCATTGATTTCCAGACACGGAGTACCAACGTGAAAACTGAAGCCGTGCAAATTCAAACCGAGATCCCTTGTTCGTTGTATCAAACACATAGCCTCGCGCAACTCGCAGCCGAATTTCACTCCTAACGATACCGGCGTGTTCTTTGCGTCGCAGCGTATGCGTATCACGATTCTGCAAAAAAAAAGAAAAACAAACATTCGTCCATTATAAACATTAAATAAAACATCAATTGAAAAATTCGAGAAAGCCGGTTTTAAAAGAAACAATAGTGTAACACAAAGTAATTAAAAAAAATTGAAATAAACTGAATTTCGATTTAAAATTCAATTTATTTTGTTGTAAATCTCTTTTCATCCGCTATCAACACACTCTCTCTTTAAATTTATAACTGATTTTAGTTTTATTTATATACACACACATACACAGCTAATTTTGTTTTTCACTTACTTGGCTTCGGGAAAATATTCCTTGATTTTTATCAACTCGAGTTCGCTGTCAACTGTCATCTGTTGGACACCCGCTTGTTTGGAATATTCGATGTGAGAAGGTAGTTTCATCGGGTGTGCAAAAATGATCCGTTCACCTTGCACGCCGTACTGTATCACTTGTGCTATTTCTTGCTGTAAAAGAATATCTTTGTTTAGTTTCTGCGCGAGTTTTTAAAATGTTCTTAAAATAGCAGTTTCTCTCAGAGAAAAATAAAATATATAAGCAATATGCAAACATATACGATACAAAAAATAGTTTATGACAAAAATAAAACTTTACCTTAGATGCACAGTCAAAACACGCATCTAAAGCCGCCAGAACTTTAATCACCGTTGGATTTGAATTGCATTTAATCGCTGAAAGTTTAGAAAAATAAATGTTAATTGTGATATTATTGTAGACTCTTTCGTTTAATACGAGAGCAAGTTAATGATACCACGAAGAATGCAATGAATGATCACAAACGCACCGTAATGCGGAATAACTTTGGGCATTTTACTAATCCACTCATTATGTCGTTTGATAACATCACCAATGTCGGCAATATAAAAAGCGTCTTCCCGTTTTTCTGCGTTTATTATATTTTTAATAATAGTCATGTCATCTGTGTTATCGTCTACAACGCTTATTTCTTTAAAATTGCAGTGCGGCATAATGAGATTAACTAAAAAGAAAAACATATTTTCCGCAATGATTTTCTTTAAAAACTTTTCTGCAAAATAATAATAATAAATTCGTATACTTAAAGAGATATATAGATAAGCACTGATATACAACTTTCAAGAGATGCTTTTAAATATAATTACTCCCAACACAAAATCCGATAATAAATTCAAAAGTCATAACCAAATAAACTTAAAAAACGGTTAATAAATATTTAAATTTATGTTGTTCTTTTTTTAGAAATACGGGCTTAATTTTTCGGCATCGGACATAATGTTTGTAGAATTCTTCTGTAATCTAAATATAATTTCCTCCCGAAACAGGTTTTTTATTTGACATGCTGTAAGTAACTCTAAGCAACTTGTTAGCTCTAGATAACTTGTTATAATATGTTTTCAAATCTAATCTTAAATAAAAACAACTGCGCATAC
Organism: Pseudomyrmex cubaensis; assembly: GCA_014825685.1. Lineage (NCBI taxonomy): Eukaryota > Metazoa > Arthropoda > Insecta > Hymenoptera > Formicidae > Pseudomyrmex > Pseudomyrmex cubaensis. Next base: position 66,929 of record QVOA01021351.1, read on the forward strand.
TTACAATTCTCTAGAAGATATCACTTTTCAAATGTCACTGATGTTCTTGAATTATTTTAAAAACCTTTCAATTGTTTTTTATATATAGTCTTTACTTAAAAAAATATCACTTATTAAGATTTCGATTTTATACTAATTTGTCATGATATATCTATCAATAGGCATAGCGCTTCTAAGACGAGTGATCACTGAGTAGCTGTTGGACGTCGTATTCATTTTTCTGTTCTAAACCCCTCTTTTTATCTCTCATTTTTTTCCTTCCATCATGACGCAATGGAGTTATCAATTTCACATGACTTAACAGCAAACTAAAAAACGTAAGCGTACATCACATACATATTGCTTGTTGTATGTTACCTTGACCTCGTTTTGCAAAGTTTATATACAAATTCTCTGTTTACACTTGTTTAGTTATGTAGACAGAATTGGTGGATTAAATAATAAATAAAATAAAATAAA
>QVOA01021368.1:0-13190 GCA_014825685.1 Pseudomyrmex cubaensis
ATCTTTATATTTGCTCGATATTGACCTCATTTAACGTATATATATTTTGTTTTTACAACACGAGCGTTTGAATATCTTTTTTCTTTTAAAGTAGGGTTTAACTCTCAGCTCAGACTGCACAGTGCAGGCTCTGATAGGCTCAAAGTAGAAGTAAGAGAAAAAGCAAGATGCTACTTTGACGCTACATCCGAGATTTCTCTTTTTCCTGCTAAAGTTTTAAAGTAAGGTTTAAATTTCGACTCGGGAAAGCCGTTATATACGTAAATAATGTCAAAAAAGCTTTTTGCGTCGATATTTGATACATATTGAACATGTTTTTAGTGTGTTTTTTCTTTTTTCTTTTTTTTTAAACATAGAGTACACGTAGCGCGAGAAAAACATGACAAGTTTCCTGCAGCCGTATTTTTCACCTGTCGGAAAATATACGGTCGCCTCTCTCGTAAATAGGTTCTTCTTCTTCCGCGTATATATGTAGAACGTAAAACGTTCGAAGCGATAAGCACGGGGTGTGAGCTCACATTCGTGAAATAGCTCAAATTGCACTTAGTCAATTAACCACGGTTGACTGACGCATCATTTACATAATACGGCTCGTTGGGCAATTAAGTGCGCGCTCCGTGTCACTCGCTCTCGTCGAGTGCGCACTCGACGACATTTCTTCTCCGCGACGAATATGAAAATTTCTTCCGTCATACAGTCAACAAATACAAATGCGACATCACATCTCTGGCGCCCGTGTTAAAGTTTCTGTCTCAACACACACATAACTTCGAATCGTCCTCGCTATCTGCCGCGTGTATAATTGATACGCCGACACTTGCGTGTTCATTAAAGTCTACGCAGAAATCTGCATAGTTTTTACGTCGTGACACATCGAAAATCAACTTCTGAACAACATGTAATTTAAAAAAACTTTTAACTTGTGACTTTTTTTACGATGCACTTGTCACATTCGCACAAATGTGTGAGATAATTTTGTAAAAATTATTAAAAGGATCGCAAAACAATTCTTGACTTTATCGAGAATTTATTTATTGCAGAATTTGTTTTTCTTTTTTCTGGAATTCTTTCAGAGTCATTCGCGCTCGTAAAAGATTGTCCGCATAAATTATATTGCGCACGAGATGATTGATTGTCAATATTGCACTAACGCTCGAGTTAATAATCGCAGATGCGAATACGCATTCGGAGACTCTCATTGATGACTTTTAAGACTATCGTTTTTATATTTATTGACTTGATAATCCTATTAGCGTTGAATTGCGCGTCGTCGAATTATCAGAGCTTTGCTGTGTGTGTGCGTGTGTGACTATATCGACAGTTGTCGTGGCTCGACAAACGATCGCGCCTGTCAGTTTTCTCAAACAGCCGGTGTTATTTCTTTCGAAAGAGACGATGGAACTTGAATCGGTCGGTTGTTATCGTCTGATTAATGAGACCCGGATCGGCGGAGGCGTCTTGCTTGAACTTTATTCGAGCGAAATCCTAATCTCATTGCGCGCTCTATTCCGTTCGCCACTTCAATCGATCATCGCATCACCGCAGCATCCCTGTGAATGTCTTTCGCCGCAAGCTTTCGCGTTCTTCTCAATGATAAAGTGCGTTTCTCGCGTTTATCTAAAATTTACGATCGTCTCCGGTCTCTGATGGCAACTCGGAAAATATTGAACGCCGTCTCGTTACGCTTAATCGACACAGTCGACGATAATGAGATCGCGTTGCGCTATTCTTGAACTATTTGCGCAACACATTTTATTTATTACTAGAGACGTTTACTTCACTCTATATATGTGTTTATTTTTGTAGAAATAGAATTGGATAGTAAAACTACATTAATGTTTTGAAGGAGAGTATTTTAATGTAAGATTGTCTTTTTTACATACAAATCTTGTTAGCCTCATCAAAATTTCTATCGCCGAGATAAGAATCAAATTGAAATCCGAATCGATAACTGACATCATTAGAACGACTTTAAAATTGATTTTAAAATTTATCACGTTTTAAAACTACAAGACGTCTCATTTTACAAATACAACTTTAAAATGACGTTTAAGACGTTTAAAATATCTAACACTTTAACGTCACGACTTGTAAATATCTTACGGTCTCAAATATCATTTTCAAACATATATGATACAAGAGCGAACAACTTGGATCGTGAAAAACGGCCCTAATATCGATGGTTGCTTATCTGCACAGGTAATGCGCGCCGTGGTCCAAATGTCTTTCGGAAATTTGTATCTACTATATATATCGCACACTTACATGCACACTCGCGGCTGACGTACGACGACGGTCGAATAAAATAAATACGCGATCTCTTCTGGTCGTGTGTACATACATACATACGTGAATATATATGTGTTCCCGCGAGTTCTAGCGCGGGTCCGAGATAGGGAATGAAATATTAACATCAGTGCGACAGTATACGAGTCCGCTAAAACTCATTCCCGAACTTTGCGCGAGTGGATTACACGCGTGTTACGCGAAACGACTCTGATTTATGCGTTCCATCTAATAAATCACGAGGTTTCTAGGATGAACGGAGGATGAACGCGACGAATATTGCCTCGCATACTGACATGTTATGAGAACGAGATTGATAAAATTAATTCTGTCGAGAATTTTGTTTACTACTTTTTTATTTTGCCGAGTGTGCGTATATACACATTTCATATGTGCAAACATATGTTCTTCTCGTTTCCTTGCTTCTCGCAACTTTTTCCGCTATTCTCTTTTTTTTTTTTTTTTTTCAAAAAAGAATCTGTTTTTATCTGCTTAGAAAATGGCTATATATATATTGCCTTCCGCTACATTTCCGTGGCGCGAACATTTTTATGTAATTAACCTCCGTCTTATCTGAGCACAATAATTAGTTCCCTTGGCGGGATATTAACTTTTAATTAAACTCTCCAAGAGCACCAGAGAGCAACGCCGTAGGAGAAAATTCCTTTTGCGAGAAGTTAAATATCGAAGAAAGGAAACGCGCGGACGCGAAGGACAGATCCGATTCAAAAAGCGAAGAGAGAAGAGAAGCTTTCTACCGTAAATATTTCACGACGTCCAATCCGGCAGGCTTTGCAGCAATCTTTTTTTTTTTTATTTTAATGCCGGCGAAATTATTTAATTTGATATCTGACATTTCACTTATTGCAAAAAAAATGCAATAATTTTTATCGGATAAGATTGTCGATAAATTTCAATTTACTTTTCTTAATGTCGCAAATTTTTCATCGCGCTGCCTATTGTTTTTTTATGCAAAAAGCAATATTCTCTTTTCACGTTTTAAATATTAGTTATTTTTTATTTTCTGCGTTTATATTAAAAATGTTGTTAAAATATGTAACACAGTTATTCGCGCGCTTTTATCTGCAATTATTGATACACGAATGCAAACGTTAAATACTAAATTTGTTATTATTACAATAAAGTAAAGGAAGCAAAACGAAATTATCTGAAAACTGAAGAAAATAAGACGAAAAAAAAGTAGAATTATTTACGTCTGTGAGTAAAAGGACGATCCGATGCTCTTGCAACGTCTTATGTATATTATCGGCATGCAAGCAAAGGAAAACATCGCATCATGTTCGACGCAAATATCGGTGACAACCTACGCCGGAGTTCACGTGTTGTCGTCGGACAAATCGCGTACATATGATGTTGTGACTCGCGAACGCGACCAGCAAAACAGATACGATCTCCCGAGTGGCAACAACCGCTATCAGGACTATTTCGTGCCGTTTGTGTACATATATACACACTTTAACTGGACGATATTCGCGCAGATTCGCGTGATTTGATTCTCTTTCAACGACTGACGTGATCCGACGTAACGAAAACTCGCAGCGTCAAATCGTTCAATAATTTATCCGATGTGAATCACTCGACCGGAAATTAAAAGTGAATTTCATTACGTAGGTATTGGAAGCGCACGAAGTATAGGGTAAAAGATTACTATTACTGACAGTGTCTCTATTACTGCCAATCAAAATTTAAATGATTGTTTAAATATGAAAAAACTACATGGTTTAATTGTTATTTGTTCACTAAACAATAATTATATTTGATAAACATTTTATTAAAATTTGTTCGAATACCATAATATGTAGTTTTCATATTTAAACAATCATTTAAATTTTGATTAATAGGGACACTGTCAGTAATAGGATCTTTTACTGTACAAAGAATTGAATCTTGATTTCGAAAGCTCGCTGTATCGTTTCGTCTCTCTTTATTTAGATATCTGACTGTTATCTCCGGCATTCGACGGGAAAAAAGAAAACAGACGCGCGTGCTATATCGAAATCCACGTCGGAATACAAATATGCGTTTTCTTCATCGGTGTTTAGCAGCATACGCCCGCGCACACACGCGAGGCTGTTCACCGACCACGTGTGTTTTTCGCCTATGTTTAGAAAAGCGAGCCGGACGTTGTGTTGTCTCTTGGCCGGTGCACCCACGTCGAACAGGCGCCGATCTAAACTCGGAACGATAAACAGCGGGTCATACCTTCCGCTTTGTAAACCTCACATTGGTGGCTCATGCCACACGAAGAAGGGAGGGTCTTTAGCGTGGGCAAGGATCGTGATTCCGCGGCTCTATTGTTCAAGAAAAAGAGAGATAGAGAAAGAGAAGTAAAGAGAGACAAAGAGAGAATGATTTGCGAAATCATTCGTCGACGTATCGGCGTATCGTTGCCGCCGTCTTGACGGTGATGCTGAATTTACTTCTCTAATTGCATCGTCTTGTTGTGGTTTGAAATAGTTTCTAAAAGAAACCAAAGAGGTGAATAGCAACATCGAGTGACTCGAATCGGCTATTGAATTAAAAATAAATTTATCGATTCTCTTTGTGATAATACAATTCAATTTTTTTATTTTATTCTCTCTTTTTCTCTCTCTCTCTCCCTTTCATTTTCATTTTACCCGGCCTTTTAATTCCAATTCAATTTCGCACTCGTGCGATTACAAATACACACGTGGAAGAAGACCCCCGTGAAATTTCGCGCATACATTCACAACTGCTGTATATTGTTAAGCCACGTTTTCCCATGATGACGATCAAAATCTCATTTCGCGCGTAATCACGTCGAATGATGATGATGATAATAATCGGTGCGATGATAAAATCCCAGCGCGATAAATAATAAATAAACACGCGGTCGTCGCAATTGTCCAGAAACCGCTCCGTCCGACCACAAATATTCGCGCGTCGGGGAGGGTAGGGACTTGCGTTTCGTTACATCGACATGCAATCAATTATCCAAAAGAGCGCCGTTTGTCCGCGATAATGAGAGGAACACAGAACTCGATGCGGCGGTGGCGGCGGCGCCGCGTCGCCGTGCGTGCGGAAAATGCAAATGCACGCGCTATTATTGCGTCTCGTGACGCGTCGCATTGTCGCCGCGGAAAATCGCCCGTAAAACCGCGCGCGTTTCATATCAATTCCGATTCCACGGCGAATTACCCCATTGCAAGATGCCAATAGCGGAAATGATTAACATAAGGTATAGAGGGAATTTTTCTAAGATAGTGTTTTTTTTATTATATTCGCAGAATATGAAAGATATATAATTAATAAAACAAAGAGGTTAGCACATCACAAATTTATAAATAATATTCTTTATATTTTTCTAAGAAAATAAATTTTTTTTTACATCATCACGCACCACTGCGAGTTAATCGCGAATTTATTCATACGCGTTTGAAGGAACGTAATCCGACTCGATTTTCCTCTTTATTTCCATTTTCTCTTTTCGCCTAAACGTTGTCGATCTTCAAGGTCTTGCGCGTCGTCGCAAAGACGCGCATTTCGTATGCGACGCGGCAAGATAAGGAGATACAAGGTTCGATCGTGAGGGAATTAAGGGCGGCTAAAGTAGGATTCCCGAGGCCGAATGGGGTGGCGATGAGAATGGGGTTGAAATTTTTCACTCGGTATCAATTGCCTTCATATCTGTCGGCGCGGAAGATAGGGATGAATTCGCGTATATAAATCATTACCCGAATATTACAATTTCATCCCTTATCAAACACTTCTTGATTTTGTTTTTAAAATTAGATCTTCTCAAGACTACATCAATTTTATTTAACCTTGAGAGAAAATTTACAAATAAAGATAAAAGTTTATCGAAAGTATTTCGCCTCGTATATCTTCATTATATTGCAATTTAACTGAATATTTATTTAAACGAAGAAATATAAGCCTCTTGAAATTTAAAACTAACATTAAATCGGTCAATAAAAGATAGGAGGAAGAAGAAAACGGACATTTCTCATATATGTGATGCAAATCCAGCATCCTGTATGAACTTACGAATTGAAATTTCAATTCAATAAATTTATGTGTGAAAATTTACACTGTGAAAATTATAAATATATTATATATTTTTACGATTCATTTCGCACAAACACTCAGCGTCGGCTCTTACTGACCGATTTAATGTTACTTTTGAACTTATTTATTTTTATGCAGTTTTTTGCAATATAAATAATATCCTCAAAAATTGTGAGTTCCCGTCGGGAAGAGCAAGATTTCTTCTTGCAATAAGGATAAATAGTTTTACCGTTACTTAACGTAACCAAAGCTGTCAAACCACTCCGTTACAAGTATAGCCGCGCGCTTGCGTAAGATTCAGAAATTTCCACGTGGTCTTTTGTATCTGCTTCGATCAAGAAATGTTTTTTTTTTAACCATTTATCTTCTTGAAAGAAGTCAGGACGCATGAATATGGATTGTTATCTCTGTGCGAAAAGAAAAATGGAGGTTTGTTTTACGTGCGCGTGTTTATAATGAACGGACTTCCTTAAGGTTTGCCGACATATAAGTATATATAACATACCTTAAGCGCGTTCATGCGTCTAACTAAATTATAAAGGTTCTGGTAGCTGCAACGCAAGTTTATCTAAACCAATTTGGAACCTTGGACACGAAGTCTAAGATGGCCAGTTTGCGGTAGTTCATGTGTGACGAATATGAATGAACAAATTACACTTAACCATTTTTACATTTTTTTTTTTTTATCCGGTTTTGATGGATTTACGAGCACCTTGTACGAATACTTGATTTTCTCCGATGTTTGATATGAAAACAGAAACAAACTATCAAATGATAATGTGGTTTTTTTTTGTTTTTAGATAACCATTTATAGCTTTTTTCTTTTAAAGAAAAAATTATTTCCTATAAAATTGATATTGTATTCCCAATCTTTTCAACCGTCAGCTTAATGTTAAATTTTAATGAGTTCTCTTTTCATGAAAAAAAAAAAAAATGTTTTGTACATAGAATCGATATTTTATTATCGAGCTCTTTTACCTATCGCTTTTTATTGCGATATTAAATTTTATCCTTGAATAAGTATATTTCTATTAAGAGCGCGAGAGTTTGTTAAAATGAAAAAAAAAAAAAAAGCGAATGCGGTCGATTAACTGACGCGGCGGTCTCGTCTACCAAAAATGTTCTTTTTGTTGCCGCGAACGAGTAAGTAGCTTGCGCAAACCTTATTTGGCGGTTTGGTTATTTTATGAACCACCTGTTAGAATGAAAACGCTGTTCGCCGTTTTGCATTCTCTGCTGTTTTCAATTCGAGGATTATTTAAACGTAATGATTAGTCAAAGACTTGAACGAAAAAGCTTTCAAAACACACGTTTTGACGAAATGTCCAAGGACGTCGGATCGAGCTGCAATTAAACAGAATGCCGCGCGTAAAACTGGCGCGTTTTCGGAGACACCCTATAGATAAACGATGATCCTTTAAGATCGTTCCCCTATAGTCGCGGTCGGCGTCATAAGGTCTTCGAGACCGAGAGAGGTCACGAACGTCTTCCGGCAGCGAAAGATTAACGATGTCTGATGTGAGCCGCGGACACACCAGGCGACACACATACACATTCGCTTAAACGACGCACACCCGTCGCTTATCTTCCAGGTAGAGAAGGTCAGGAAGCTCGGTCTTTATGCTGTTATATACACACACTCTGTGTATATTCTGACCATCGCGTCATTTTCCACCGTCTAGACGACAAGCGACGGAAACCGGGCGACGACGATCCTCTCTTCGTGCAACCAATTCGACGTGTCTCCCTACAAGTCGCATAGGGTAATGCAATATAACACGTGGAAGAGGGTGTTTCCTAGCAACCCTGTGTCTTCTCACCCCGCACCTTTCTGTTTCTCTCTCTCTCTCTCTTTCTCTCTCTCTCTCTCTCTCTCTCTCCCCCTCGCCCTCTATATCCGAGACTGCTCCCCACCGTCTCCCCCTAAGCTTCGCCCTAAAACACCCTAAATCCTGCATACGCCACGGCCAGGACGCACGGAAAAGTTTCGCCCGTCGCCATCGTGTTGTCGCAGGTGCGTATCTACATACGCGATCTGATTTCATCAGACTTTCGCAGTTTCCGAACTTGCGTGCGCGTTGGAAGTACAGCGTCGACAACACGAGGAACGAGACTGTTTTTCCTGTATACATGAGAAAATTAAGTGTTTTTCTCAGATTTCTCGCTTGTTCCTCCCCTCGTTTTTACTCAAAAAACATATTGTTGCAACCGGACGAGCTGCAACTAATTGTAAACGGAATGGAAATGTAATTGATTATTTTTCGTCCATTTTTTATTTCTTTGTCAATCTTACTTCGAGTACTATTTTCTTTTCTTCAGACGCGCGACGTGCTTTAATTATTCGACAGATCGATCTGAAAGCTTTTAGTAGGTAAGTCTCGAGACTTGATCGCCGATAAAACTCTTGAGCGAACATTTGCGTTTATACATAATCAGCTTTATATTCTCGAGCCAACGCTAATCGATCACGTTCGAATCGAAAAACGGAAAAAGATTAAATCGATAAAGGAAAAAAATTCTAATTAAAAAGCTCGATTAAATTAAGCAGAAATATATCTGTAAATGAATCGCGTGGTTAATTAAACGTCATCTCGGTGCTGCATTTTGTGTCGATGTTAGCAGTTCTCGAAAATAGACTCGAGCTGAATTATCAATAGCAACTGGTGCAACATGAGTCCTCCGTCGCGCGATCTCCGACTCTGGAGAATATTGCAATTTTTATTTCATCTATTTTCGTAGTCACGTAGGACGCGTGGACTACCATCAGCTTGTACTACCCGGCGCACTCGGTAACTGCTGGACAGATACGGACTGCAGATCGATGGCTATTCGGGCGGTTTGAATATTTCAATTCGCGCGCACACATAAAACAGTTAAGAGGTTGCATTAAGAGTGAAGCTTTCCGTCTCTAAGACGGGATTGTACACCCTGGCTGTTTTCGTAAAAAAATGTCACTGCGTAATGAGTTGAAAAACATTGGCAAATTAGCGAAAAATCAGGTTGCGACAATTTGCAATTTGTAGCCGATACTGATATTTGTTGCAAACTGTATATACGCGGAGAATCTCACTCAGATTCTGTTTGCAAGGAGACATTGTACACAGAGAGAACAACGCGTGCGAGTCAAACTCGGAAACATTTTCCCGTCGACCTCGCAATCGAAGTGACCCTCACGCATGAACTATCCCGTTGATGGCATCGACCCTGAAGGGTTCCAGTGCGTGCGTGTGCGCAATACATTTACGCACACGCATGTTTTGCGCACGTGTGTGTGTGTGTATATATCCATGCTGCTCGGTGCTTCGCACGTGGTGCTCTCACACATCGGTCAGAGCTCGCGACTTCGATTATCGAGCGCAAACGAGTTTCGATTTTTAGTGTGGCCGTGTGGGGTGCCACGTGAAACTTCACAGGCGCATCTTTCTCTCGCGCCCGGAGAACCCGTGTGTAGGTTACATCATAGCCCCATTGAGACACGCGTGCGAGGGGGATGAGTCGAGCGTGTCAGGAAAAGATTATTCGTAATTGTCGCGGGAAAGATCGTTAGTTTTGTTGGCCGTGCGTTTTTCTTTTTCGTTTGCGAATCGCAGGAGGGAATCGTATCGCGTGCGAATCCGATCGATCGGTTGGTCACACGTTTTCGCGCACGCAAAAATGACGAGGAGAAGTGCATTTCTTTCCGGCGGAAGACAAGACAAGAATAGCTTCTCAATGTAGATTCGACAGCTACTGGTTAAATATTTAACGAGTAATTCGCGATGGGATATAGCATAATGGCGGATGCTCAGAAGCGTACACCCCGCCGAGTGCGGTTATAGCCGTCGTGCCCTCATAATGGCAGGCGCAAAAGGATCCCCCGGAGACGCACGGCGTTCCGTTTGGTCTACGAGCTCGCCCAAATGATTCTCGTTTGTCGACCGGTAGTCGATCTCTCGCATGATACGATATTATACGATATTGTTACGCAATTGTTGAGTTAATTTGCGCAACAAGCTTCCCCGAAGAATATAGATATAGACAGATATAGATTTGTACTTAATTTAGAATTTACTATTATTATATTAGACATTAAATGTGATAAGAATTTTTTTTAGTCAAATAAAAACAGGAATAACAAAATTTTACAGGTAATAAGAGCCGATACGCAGGATGTTTTGCGGAATAAATATATCTAAATATATATTTATATTTAAGGAGTGTAAATTCTTACACATTATTTTTTGAATTGAAATTTTCAATTCGAATCCCATTTTCTCAATTATTTTAGAAATTATATTGCGAAAAAAACACCGGCCAGGAATCGAACCTGAAAATTCGGCTTTCCGTGCCAATTTTTTCGCAATATAATTTCTAAATTAATTGGGAAGGGAAAATAGGTATTCGCATATACGTGATGCACAAACCTGGCATTCTATATGGATTTTTTAATTGAAAACTTCAATTCGAAAATAATGTGTAAGAATTTACACTCCTTAAATATAAATATATATATAGACATATTTATTCTGCAAAACATCCGAATTGGCTCTAATTACCTGTGAAATTTCGTTGCCAGTATTAAACTATACGAGCCTTCAAATTCTTTGTTAATTCGTTAAAAAAACAAGAGTAATGTTGAGATCCATTCCTTTCTTTGTAACCTACAATAAAGTACAACGTGCTTATTGCTGTAAATGCAATAATTCCACTCGACAATATATCTCTTATCTTTATCGAGAGGAAGTAAACATCGATGCCGTTCAAACTTCGAGGAAAGACGATCAAAAAGAAGATGAAAACGTTCAAACACACAGTCGCTTTGGCGTTCGTGACTGTCGCCATGTTCCCCGATCGTATCCCCGACTTCCTGTCGGAAATTCCAGTTTTCCCGAAGGAAGTGATTTAAGGGTCCGTCACTCCTGCCCTTCCCCTTTTGAAAATCGATGGGAGAAAAGAGTGTGACGGGCAAGCAGGAGAAAAGGGAAAGCCAAGTATTTCATGGAGATTCCTGTCGTGTCGGTTGCCATGCAAATATTTGGCATCCGCGAGACCGAACCTCCATTAATTTCCGCCCTATTTTCAATTTCAGCCAAGACGCTTTACTTTGCCGCGCGTGAAACAGCCATCGCTGCCAATCTCGTCGTTCCCGTGTTTCTTCCACCTCTTTCCCCCCCTTCCCCCGTTTCTCTTTAGAGGTCCGTAAACATTTAGGGGTTGCAAACTCCTCGGGATAGTTCCGCCGCCGCTCGTTCTCCACGGTAGATGCTCGCGACAGCGCTCGATGTTGTTGCCATTTGTATTCTCGCGGCAACGATCGTTACAAAGGGCGAGGTAGCTTTCTATAACTGAAATTCTTGCGCGAGATTTCGAGTTGAATGAATTTTTCTTCGATAAAAATATCGAAAAAAAAAGTATATATATAGATGTAATTGGAGTCATAATGTGTGTTGGATGGAAATTATAAGGCATTCGACTTATTGATTTTTGAAGAACAAAAATACTCACTCGATTCGGTCAACTATGAAACTTTAATTCAATAAAAATTAACTGTTTACCTCGGCGCGATATTCAATTTTAAATATAATGTGAGATTTCGGAGAAGATAAATATTAGATATATTTCTTTATTTATATATTAAGCGTTTTATAAAGTGACATTTGGCTCGTCTGTGACATCTGTTACACTTTAATGACAACAAACGCTATTTATCAGCCAAAATGTGCTCCAAAAATACGACTAAAAATTTTACCCAGAACACATAAAAAAAAAGAGTCAACCTCAATACATGTATAAGCGAAACGAGCGGTGGCGCGGCTACCGTTATGTTTGCGACCGTAATTTAAATTTAAAATACAATCGTCGCAAATAGTATGCGTAAAAAATTCTGTGGCGGTTAATTCTGTTAGTTAAATATTGCGAGGCAATCGTAAATGCATACGACTGCATAAGCTGCTAGACGAGATTTAATGAGAATAATATTCATGATATCTCAAGCAGTACGTAATAAATTTGTTGATTTAGTAATTATTATTTTTTCTTTTTATATATTTAAACTGTAGATTGCAATAAGTATTTATATATTTTCAAGCTCTGCAATACATCTCTTTTCGCAATCTATTGATTGTTTTGTTTTAAGAAAACAATAATATGTAAAACTATAAAAAAACGCAACATGTCAAATTTGTTGTTGTTTTGTGAAAACTTTTTCGATTTATTATTGTGTTTGTATTTCTGTTCCACTTGCGAAATTAATTGAACTAATAAGCAAATTAGCAAGAAAAAGTTGTACATATCCGTATCATGTCACGTGTATGTGGAACGTGTCTCGTCGTAAATTCACGATACGCCGCTTCCTCCCGATTCGTCATGCTTATCAGTGCGTTTTTTAGTCTCGACGTATATACTGTATGTACCGAATCCCTCACGCGTACCAGCGCGTATGCACGTATGTGAAAGCACTTAACATTAATCCCCGAGCTTCCACGTATCTGCTGCGACGTCGCGAAATTAATCTCGGGATACGTATATTGTTTCGGGCGACGCAATTAATTTGCATTCGCGTGTTGCGCGCGCAGGTTTTGTTTTGTTTTTCTTTTCTTTCTTTTTTTTTTTTTTTTTTTTTTTTTTCTCTCTTGTGCGTGCGCCACGTGTGCGCAGCATGATTTACTTACGCACCGCAGAATTTGCAATTAGTCACCCCTTATCGATGCACTTAGCGTCCGCATAATTTCTCTCTTTCCTTTTATCTCGACAAGATTCTGAAAATAAAAAAAAAATACATTGCTGACTAATAATCATAGTTATTGAAATTTTAACGTGAAAAGTCGGACATCATCTTTTCTCGTGTTATGTAATAATATGTCAAAATGAAAACA
>QVOA01021369.1:0-12941 GCA_014825685.1 Pseudomyrmex cubaensis
ATTTTATCTACTTTGTTATTTTATTATATTTTTATTTTTGTTATTAATGCGCTTGAGGGGGCTTCCCAGAGCGCAATACAAATAAAGCACCTATCTATTTATCTATCTCTCTCTTTTGTTTTTTTATACTCGCTTATTCTTTTTGTTCTACTTATATTTATTTTTATTTTTGTTTTATATATTATTTAATTTTGTTATTTTTGTGGGGATTATCCCAGAACGCGTTATAAATAAAGCAGTCTATCTATCTATTTATTTATTTATATATATATATATATATATCTCTCTCTCTTCGTTCTCCGGATGGAAGATGCCGCCTCCCCGCGCGCGCCACCTACACACACCGCATTCAAATCGCGCGAAACGTAATTGCGACCGGATATACACTCGGCGCGGCTAATAGGAAAGCCCTGCCACGAAAATACCTCGAATAATTGTCTTTAATCCGGCCGGTACCGAGCATTACAGTAAATTCAGCGAAACGACTCGCGTGACTGCGAGAGAGTCTCTTTGGCTCTCTCTCTCTTGAGATAAATAAAGCCTCAATCAATCAATCAATCTCTTGGAATTGTCGACGACGACACGCGTTCCGACGATCGCGTGTATAAGTTTCTCTACGCGCGGAATATCTCCCGCTGCGGCGAAACGGAAACGCCGCTCGCGTCGTCTGCTCTCCGTCTTCCTCGCGCGTTTTTGTCCGCGCGTCTTGAAAAAGCGAAAGAAATAGTCGGAGGAGAAAATTCCGACGTCGCGGATTCGTCTGTTCTCTCCCCCACGCTGCGAACCCACCGACGGCGAGCGTCCTTGGGAGTCTCTCCTCCGTCCCTCGGGAAAAAGCGGTAAACGAGCTTTCGAGCGAGCTCGTTCGCGTTATTTACGGCGCAGATCGCGTCATCTTCCGCGGGCAAATGCGAGGCTCTTCGCGACGCCGCTAATTATCGTCGCGGGAGTTTTGCGAGAGAGAGAGAGACGGCGAGACCGAAACGAGCCCGTGTATAGCATACATTAGCAATCCTGTCCGTGTGCGGAGGGAAGAATCCGTGGCGGTTAACAGAACGAGTCGACGTGTCTCCCGACAGGTAGAAGACGAGTCGATAAATATCGAGATATTCGCGCGCGCGCGCGCTGCTTGAAACCCGCTCGTTCCGGAAATACTCGATCTCTTTCTCTTTCTCTCTCTCTCTCTCTCTCGTAATCGTACTTTATGTTCCTCTTAACGTCTGATTTTTCAGCCAGATCGAAAAAATCAAGCAATGAGCGAGAAGTCAATTATCGCCTTTCGCGTGAAAATCTGATAAATCAAGTCGCGCGATTCTCGGACGTGTTAACGCGCCGTATCTCTCTTTCTTTTTGCGTCGTCGCGTCACGCGCGACGGTCACACACGGGCACGCATTTCGCGCATCATTTCTCCCCGCGGTCGCGCTTAGATCCCCTCCCGCGCGTGTTTTACTTCTCTCCGCGGGAGCTGATCCGATCTCAGGCCGGTTTTGAGAAACTGACGAACGGTTATAAACGCGCTGTGCGCGGAAGAAGTCTTCTGTGATTCCCCCCGTGCGGCAAACTAGCCGCCGATGCCGACAACACGGTTTCTGCGCGCGCTTATCTATCGCGACGCGCTCGTGTACCGGACGAGCGCATTAGCGCGCCTCGCGGGTGCGCCAAAGGCTCTCTTCTCTCTCTTTCTCTCTCGTGGTTCCCCGAAGGACACGAGTCGCTCGGTAGCGTATGTAGCGCGGATGCTGCGGGAGCTATGGGAGCGGGTTGCGGAACGGGGGCGGTTAGGAGGGAAGGGGATTAGAGAGGACGAGGCGAAACAATGGCCGCGTATATCATCGTGCCGTCGGCCTGCCGCGGTACGCATAGGCAAATCACCGGCTTCCAACACCAACACCGACGACGCCGTCATACACGCGCACACGCATATACGTGTATGCGCGCACGATGTCGCCGCGAGGCCGCTCTCTCGGTGGAAATAACACGACGAAATGTGGTCGCGGCGCGACACACGCACACACACGCTTGTCGCTTTGTTCTAAACCCGCTAAAAATCCAAACAGCACGGGCTAAGCGCTGGAATTCGAGAATCGAATGCATTGAAGTCTCCGCCGCCGCGACCGCGACGCTGCCGACGTCCAAGTCTCCAGACCGTTGCCGCGCGGCGTTGAAGTCTCCGCCGCCGCGACCGCAACGCTGCCGGCGTTGAAGTCTCCAGACCGTTGCCGCGCGGCGTTGAAGTCTCCGAATAGCAGAGTCGTCACGTTGCGTTTAGGACGCAAAATACGTTTAAAATAATAAACAAAACGTTTTGTTTACAGACAAAAAAAAACAAAACTGAAAATTAGAAACGTGACGTAATTAATTTCATGTAATTGATGTTTTTTTCAATTTTTCACGTAATTAATTTTCTTTACACAGGCAACGTAACCTTCAGCATTCTGAACGACACGGCTTCGAACAAGTTCGCCATCTCGTCCGACGGTCTGGTCACTCTTCGAAGTCCGTTGGATCGCGAGAAGGTCTCCCGTTACTCCGTTTCCATTTTGGCGAGATCCAACAAGCGTCTGGACATCACCACTCTGAATGTGATCGTGATGGACGAGAACGACAACAGTCCGGAATTCCGGCCGGGTTCTTGCTACACTCTCGCCGTGCCGGAAAATCAAATGATCTCCGCGATTCACACCGTAGCCGCGACCGATAAGGACGAGGGAAAGAACGGCGAGATCACCTATAGCATCGCAAGTGAGTTATTCCGTCCCGAATTAATAGAAAAAAAATTTCCAAACACTTAAATTAACAATATCAGTGTTTAATCCTCAAATTTTTTTTGCATTTTCAGATGGGAATATCGGCTCTAAGTTCACCCTGCATTCCCTCAGCGGTGTGTTAGCGATGTCGAATCTGGATCGCGAGACCGTGCCCAAGTACGTCCTGACGATCTCGGCTACGGACAAGGGAAAGCCGAGTCGGGAAACGCACTGCAATCTCACCGTGATCGTTTTGGACATCAACGACAACGCGCCGACGTTCGCGCCGAATCAGTACACGGAGTCTCCCTCGCGTAAAGGAGGAGGTTTTCAGTACGGATCGTCGAATTACCCAGCGAATTATCACTCATCAGCCAAGTACGCGACGACCATTTTGGAGGACGTCGCGCCGGACTCGAGCGTGATGTCCGTAAGGGCGACGGATCCGGACCAGGGCGCAAACGGGAAGATAACGTACGCCATCGCTGAGGAGACAAGCTGGCTCTTCAGGGTCGACAACCTGACCGGCGTCGTAACTACCGCCGGGTGAGTGCGCACGTCCAGTCGTTTGCTTTTTTTTTTTTTTTTTTTACGTACTCTTCAACTTCTTCTTTTATCTCCACCTTCTGTCATTCCCGTCGTTTTCTCTTCTTCCTTCCTCTGACCTTTTCTGTTCTCCTCTTTCTCTCTCCCGAAGAGTCCGTTTCTCAGACGTTCTCTCTCTTTCTCTTTTTTCCTTCTCTCTCTTTCCTTAGCGCGAGTCTTGCTTCGCGATCTCGACTATCAACCGGCTAATTTCATCCTGGCGTTAATTACCGCGACCTTTATTGCACGTCCGATTAGGATCACCCAGAGGGATATTACGCCGGCGTGTAACGTCGTAAAGCGGGACGGATAGCGCGTAGGAGGGGAGGAAGGGGAAAGAGATATATACGGAGCAGAGAAAGAGAGAGAGAGCCGGATTGTGGCAAAAAAAAAAAAAAAAAACCACGAGGGGGGGAAGGAAAGAAGCAACGTACCGGTCTAGGAACGTCGTAAAATTATAAAGTCAGTCGATGCGCTTCACGAACGACGCACTATGGCCGATTAAACGATTCCGTATGCATAACTCGTCAACGCACACACAACCCGACCCTTCCTTCCTTTTTTCCTCGCGTTCTCTCTTCGCGCATTCGTTCCTTCGGTTTGCGCGCGCGCGCGCGTGTGTGTGTGTGTGTGTCTCTTATGATTACGCGCGCAATAAACCGATATCTCGGGATGTGTCGTTAAGACGCGGACTTTCCGTGGCTTCCGTCCATCCCTTCACGAACAGGCAAGGTCGTGCTTCGTTAATTAATGGACGATTTCGCTGCGGGCCACCGCGAACCTTGATCCCGACGGAGCGCGCACCGCCGATCGTTAACCGCTCGATACGGTCCTCGGCGTGTAAATGTCTGTGTGTGTGTGTGTGCACGAGCGAAGGAAAACTTCAAACGCTAATTGCGCGCGCCAACTTCGCAGAATCGATTTCAGTACCGAGCTTTTTATGTACAAAACGTTACAACTTTTACGAGCGGATATTTATACGTGATAGTTCCGCAATGTGTATGTGATTAAAATCGCCTCCTCGTATTGTCGTCTTTTCTCTTTCTCTCTCTCTCTCTCTCTCTCAGAGAGAAGAAGAGACACGATCGATAATTTCGACGAATCGATAATTTTAATCACTGCAATATATAAATTTCCGTCGTTTTTCATTTTACGCTTCAAGTATCGCGCAACCGACACACCCAACATTCGTTTCGATGACTTACATTTTGCGTTTTTTTACCTCGCGATTAGTCTCCCGCATCGTCGATCTCCGTTTATCGATTAATATTCAACAGTCTTGTTTCTTCTTCCGCGTTTTGTCACTTATCTGGATCTTGTTCATCGACCGAGATAATCGCTCGGAAATGATACGGGGAGAAGTGTCGGTGTAGATAATCGGCGAGAAGAAGCGCCGAGTCGCCATATTTTCGCGCCGCCGCCGTGTCATTTTTAGCGAGACGCCATGTGGGCATTTCAATGCATTATTTCAGCCGGCAAAATGACTGATATGCAAAACCAGATTTCTGGGCGCCCGCACTCTCTCCCGTGCGTGTCGTTCTCTCTTTCATCGTCTCTTCCCGACGGTGAATCCGGCCGTCTCGTTTTCCGTCTCCCCTTCTTTCTTTCTCTTTCTCTCTCTTTCTTCACCTCTTTTCGTTTTTTGGCATCTTCCCTCTTCGATCGGTAGTCGCGGAGCTCGGCTTTCGTGTCGCCTTGTTGCTGTTGTTCTTGCTGCTTGACGGTTGTCTCTGTTACCTTTGGAAGCGAACCGCGCCGACGAACGGGTAGGAGGATGTACGGAACATTTTTTCCTCTTTCGCTTTCTCTACCTGCAGCAGAGAGAGGATCAACGCGCGGATCAAACGAGGACCAATTCTCGTTAGAACGACTCGATAAATAGTGCGAACTGGTAGCGTCGAGAGAATTTCTGGAACAATCTGTTTTATTTTATTTTTTTTATTAATTAAGTTTTTTCTTAAAAGAATTATTCTGCAAAATCCATCATTCTGTTTGGATAACAGAAATTTATAAAATGATTTAAAAAAAGCGATATACTGGATCTTGTTATTGTACTTGGTTTATTTTTGCAAATTAATATACAAGAGAGATTTATAAATACTCTCTCTCTCTCTCTCTGAACCGCAGTTGGTAAACGAAAAATATACTCGGGCGCGTTCGAGTTCGCTTCGCGCGATCGTAAATAAGCGTATCGAACTCGTGCACTAACGACGATCATTATTCTACGCTTATTAAAGAGTTATTGCGAACATTACGCGTTGTATCGCGGAGCGAACACTGCCCGCGAAGGAACTTATTCGTCTCGCTCGACT
Organism: Pseudomyrmex cubaensis; assembly: GCA_014825685.1. Lineage (NCBI taxonomy): Eukaryota > Metazoa > Arthropoda > Insecta > Hymenoptera > Formicidae > Pseudomyrmex > Pseudomyrmex cubaensis. The sequence goes on from QVOA01021369.1 coordinate 5,646, forward strand.
TGTTTGCGTAACTTTACGGTAACATTGTTTACGATTTTGCGAAATACCTAAATCAGAGAATTCTCTCTCTCTGTAATAACTTCAACAACGTACCGAACGATATTGCCAATCGGAAATATAATAATAATCTCTCCCGTATATAAGAAATACATACCTTCGCGCGTTTTTGTTATACTTTCTTTTTAATGTTTCGATTGTCTTCTTCGTAATCGACGACGACGAGTCACCGTCTCATAACGACTAATTTCCGTTTTCTTTCTGCCGTCGTTACAGTTCACTGGACCGCGAACGTCAGAGCAGCTATACCTTCCTGATAGTCGCCACGGACAGTGGCAAGTACGACGCGAAGAGCACGTCGATATCCGTCGAGATCAATGTCAAAGATGTCAACGACAACGCGCCGATTTTCCACCAATATCCCTTTCAAACGCGCGTGTCAATTGGCACGCAACCGGGTCAGAATATTCTTCGGGTGTCAGCGACGGACGCCGACGAGGGTGCCAACGGCGAGATCGTGTACTCGTTCTTGAACGAACACGAGAAGTCCAAGTTTCGGATACACCCCAGCACCGGAGAAGTGACGGCCGCGCTATCGCTCTCGCAGGACAACGGCAAGACGTATCATCTGCAGGTGTTAGCTAGAGACAAGGGAAATCCGCCCAAGAGCGCCACGGGCTTGATCGAGCTTCAGGTCGGCGATCACGCGGACCTGACGCCCGCGCTTAAGTTCCAGAACGACACGTACAACGTCGTCGTTCAGGAGAACTCGGCCTCCGGCACGGAGATCGTTCAAATCTTAGCGATGCGCACCGACGGCAGGAGACAGCACGTCTCCTATTCAATCGCGTCGGGAAACGACTTCGACACCTTCGCGATCGATGAAACTAGCGGTTTACTGCGTGTAAACAATCCCACAAGGCTGGACGCCGAGCTTTGGAACGACTTGACGGTGAGGCCTAGCGACGAGGTGCCGGACGACGAGGGTCGTACCAATTCGTGGGGTAGATCTCTGGAGGGTCAACAGCCGAAGGAAGAGCCCAGAGAAAGCTCGAGACACATCCTCAATGTAGTGGCGAGAACAGCGGGACCGGACGTTTTGGAAGCGTACGTCAAAGTGATCGTCAAGATGTTCGACGTCAACGATAATCCGCCGATCTTCACGCAGATACAGTACTCGGCTACTGTGCTCGAGGGAAACGCCAAAGGAGATTTTGTCGTGAAGGTAAGAAAACACGTCTTTTGTAAATATAAACGTTTGTGCTAATATTAATGTTTTTACATTCATAAAATACATATAAAAATAAATACTTAAAGTGTAAGTCACACATATTTTATATCGTCGTAGTGTGTTACAATAATATGTTACAATACTGCTATATTCTGTTATAGCTCTCAGCAAGCGACGCTGATCAAGGACTGAATAGCAGAATCTTATACCACATCGTGGATGGGAATCCGGACAACGCTTTTACAATAAGCCCGCCGTACAGTGGTGTCGTTCGAACAAATATAGTCCTCGATCGCGAAATACGCGAAAAGTATAGGCTGACCATCATTGCGACCGACCAAGGAAATCCACAATTGACCGGCACAGCGGCTCTGAGCGTGAGGGTGATCGACGTCAACGACAATCAGCCTACCTTTCCTGAGCACAGCATTATTTCTATTTCGGAAGGTAAGACACTTATAATCCACTCTATTAAATTCTTAACAATTTCAACGTTAGTTCTTAAAGTGCAAGTCTAAAATACAAAAAGTCATGTTATATAAGTATGGTCAAATATTACAAATACAGGCTGGCGTTACGCTTTAGTGTTCAAGACTATTCTGGTATTTGATGAGTCATCGATTTTCTCGTTAAGTATCCGATCTTTGCATTTTTCAAATTGCGGCACCATTTCCTCGAGACTTTTGTCACCGTCTACAATCATAACCGGTGCCGGTAGAGAAAACAAGGTCTGTCTAACGAGCCAGTCGTCATGAAGTTCGTGAATTTGCTTCAAGTATTCCAACGAGACAGAATTCTCTTCCTTACGTCCGCGAGCTTGTATTCTTTGATACACAACTTCGGGCGACGTTCTTAGATACACTGAAAATATACAATAAAAGCGCGTAATTTAATATATAGAAGTCAAACTTTAAATATATATATTTTTCTTAGTTAAAAAAAAATGTATATACCTATCAAATCTGCTCTTATATTAGTATTTTCCATACACCAGGCATACCATTGTTCTAAAACCTCTGCTTCCATGTGTCGTATCATGGAGGTACGCTTCATATTCTCTAAAAAAATTCTTGAGCTAAATATGGATCTTTCCATGATTTTATAAGGCGACGGTGTGCTCATAGTATGAAACTGCAGTCTGGTCAATTGAGCATACGACTGAAAGAGGAATCCATAATTTACTGGATCTTTGTAAAGAAGATCCTGCAACAATTACAAATTTTTTCTTCGCATAAAGAAATTCTCATAAAGTTCTTATGTAATAAGTTGAGAATATTGCAAAGACATACTGACCAGTAAATTCACTCCAGCTATATCTTGCCACAGACTTACTGGTTCTTCCAAAATTGTGGCATCTTTAATTTTCTGAAAGTGGTTTAAAAACGTTGTCTTGCCACTTCCTATATTTCCTTCTATATAGATTGTGATAGGATTTGTATAGAGTTTTTGCGGAGAGACCATTGTATTGACGTGACGACAGCAGCTTCTCTCTGAAACGATATTACTTTCAATGTGTAACAATTTAGAAAAGATAATTACAGATTTAATACTACCATAATAAAGCAACTTCAATTTTGATAGCCACATGATTCTCTACATAAAAGCACTAGGCAAGCAATCAAACAACCTTATTGTCTGCATAAAATCACTTGTTCACAATCAATTATCAGCAAGCAAGTCAACAGAAAGTCATCGTTAACAGAAAGGATGTAGAATATCAAACAGGATAATTACCTATGGCAATTATCGCGCGGACAAACAAATCCGCTTTATTGCTTTTTATCAATTTATGCAAACGAAACGTGTTGACTCTTGAGGTTATCCGCTAAGTACGTCTCTCTTGTCTAATTGTCTCCGTCGTTATATCCTCATTATATGTTCATGTGACACTGAACGTCTTTGAAAAACAACTGCAACCACACGTAAGGACTGTTGAAAACGAACTGCGGAGCGTAACGGACATTGCTCGATCGGTGCGTTTCCCGCCGAAAGTACACGTCGCCATATTGCAGGACGGAAGACTCGTTGGACTCGTTTGCCAACTGTTCGATTATGCGCGCAACACTGTGTTCGCGGGAAATTCAAACGTACAAATGGCTGCGTATTCAGCAGAACTTCATAGCTTAGCTTCGCGCTCATAGTCTGTGATTAGATCTTTCCCTGGAAATTTATTGCAAATATGAAAGTGTATACCAATGACAAGCAATAATCGCAAAGCGCTGAGTTCTGCCGAAGCCAATAAAAGAGAGTCTTCATTAAACGACTTAACAATTGTAGTTTTTGTTACTTTATTTGAAAATAATAAACAAAAACTAAAGAAATGTTTACAAATGATCAAAGTCTACGATCAAAAACAGTTACAACAATGCAGACTGGTGAGACACGTATTTGTGACGACACTTGGTCACAGTATCATTGCAGTATCTTGTGTTACTCCCGCGATACCAGTTCAAGTTTCATTTTTGCGATAACGATAGCTCAAATTTCATTCTGGTTATTCGCTCAAAAAACTTCGAGAGATACTTCTTGAAATTGAACGAGTTCAATGAGTCGACTCTTCTCTCAAGGTCGTCCACGTATGACGAAAGAACGAGACAAGAGACAGAGTTGCGTGCCAAGTGCAAGTCAAACTGATATTGTGGTGAACAAAAAAGAGAGAATATAAAAATGATCATTCACATATCGATATCGAAACTCTGCGTTGCGCTCTAAGACCTCGGATATAAGATGGATAGAAAGATCGAAATCGCGATGAATTCAATCGCATTTGATAAATCTCTAACACCTTCGTGAAAAAAAAAACTCAAAATTTCGTTAGCGACGCGAAAGGAATTCGGTACTACATTCAAAATAAAATATACAGAGCGTTTCATCGAACAGACGAAAGACAGAAGAAGACGAAAAAGAACAAGAAGAAGAGCGTCGATGAAGAGCGAGCGCAAAAGCACAGACAGTGGAAGAGAGACGATCCCGAGTGCGCAGAGAAGGCGGGGAACGCATTCTGTTCAAGTATAAAGTTAAGTGGCAAAGGATTTATGCCGGCATTAAAGTCCAACTGTTCGGAACAATCTGCATAACTTAGGTGGAGGCTGCCGAGGCGCGCGCGCACGCACGTTCGGTAACTCGGTCTGTTCTCCCTCTCTCCCTCCCCCCCTTATTTCTTTCTCTCTTTCGCTCGCGGGTCCTCCCGGTACATGGGGGAGCTTCCTCACCTTCTCGCAGGGTCTTTCTCGCCACCATATTGTTCCCCATTGACAGATACGATTCAATGGAACGGCGCGAGAGAGTTTGACGTACAAGCGCCAACCACCTCTCGCGCTACCACTTCTCGAGGCGAGGCAGAAACAAAAAAAAAAAAACAAAATGAAGCTTCTTCGTTCCTTTTCGATCGCCATCGCGGTGGTGGGCAAAGCTAGTCAGCGAAGATGACGCGACGAAAGAAGAGACCGAGCGATCGAGTAAGTTCAAACCGCATCGTCGAATAAACGACGACTATACGCGCTGCGGTTACGATGATACACACCACCACCCCGCGAGAGCGTTTTCTTCGGTGCGCGCGAGTTGTTTCGCTTCTTCCTCGCGCGCACCGAATGGAATTCCCAGTAGCGAAAACAGGTGGCGAGTCACGCACGTTCTAGCAATCGTTTCGAGTGACGACGGAATATAATAGGAGATTCCACCTTCTCGCGCTTTTTATTGCGCTCCCTTCTCTGCTGCCTTCCATCGATGCACTGTGGCGTTGCGCACTTTCTTCTTCCTCTTCTTCTTGTTCTTCCGAGAACACTCGAGACACGAAGATCGTAGGCACGTATACTCGCGCGCCAATGGCGTAATGCGAGATTACTATCTAATTTGTATCGCCATAAAACTCTTCTTCTCTCGGCGCAAACGAGACTGAACCCGTCACGTTAACGCACGCGACGCGCGGTTGAAATTTATTTAAAGCACACTTGGCGTTTGCTCCCGCGCTACCAAGTTTCCGAGTCGATGGTCGATGCGAGATCGCGCGTCGTAAAGAAATGTGTCACTTTGCTTCGCGGATATTCAATTAAACCGACGGCGGTCTCTCCATAGACCGGCGTTTATGATTCCTCTCTCTTTCTCTCTCTCTTGAGAAGAGCTTCGCTCAATATCCCGCGCGATCGATGCGCGAAGATTCCTCTCCGTGAAAAGTGCCCGCTCGTGAAGTTGCGAAGGCGCACCGATGATGCGCTTCGCCGCTGTTCAATGCGCGGGATTCGATTATAGAAATATGAATCACGAGGTCGTGAAACGCGAAACCTGACGGGATAACGAGGGCTGCTCTATAACGTTCTTCTAAGCGCGGCGTTTCTTACGGCGCGCCGTGTTTACGGTAATCGCAACCTGCCGCGGCCGTACCGGTGATTTATGCTTATAAATTGCTAATTGATAGACGCGCAAGAGAGGCTCCGGCAGCACTCCCGAGCGTCTTACAGAAGTGTACGTTAAGCCTGGCGTGCGTGTAAGCTCTCGTTACGCACGAGAGAGAGAGAGAGAGAGACGCACACAGCCTTTCTTCCACGATGACGATATCGATTACGCTCTCAATTCGCGGGGTTTACCCCGTAAAACGCAGCACCGCGGCGCGGTAAACGTTTGTAATTACTCCCGCTAGGGAATAAAGGATGTGTATAATTATCATCTCCTCCTGCGAGAGGCGCGGCTGCTCGCCCCCGATGTTGTTGGATGAGTCCCTCGCTCCCGTACCCGGAGCGGCCCCTCTTTTTCCCGCGGCCGTCCGTGTGTACATTCCGTGGGAGGATTTAATCGACAGCGTCGATCGGTTCCCGAAAGCGCGCGGCTATAGATACCGAAACACAATGGCAGACCACCGACGATCTTGCATCGCGTTATTTTCCATACAAGGCGCTTGCGCGCGTTCCCAGATTCAGAACCGCGAGGAAACGCTCTTCCCGGCGATCGATGTTATCAGAATTCACAGCGCTTCGATCGGAAGTCGCAATATCGCGTCTTGTGCAACAATTTTTCAAAGGATTTATCCGCGCGCCGAGTTTCGTACGAAAGCTCGCGCACGTCGTTTCCGCTTGTTATCGCGGAGATACTTACGCTGTAAACGTTGTCCGCACACAGCTTTCTCTCTCTCTTTCTCTTTCATGATCCTCGATTTTCACTTCCGGTAAACGTTTGAAATAAAGCAGAGGGTTAAAGTCGGTAACAGAGTCATGCCGCGCGTGTTCGGCCCGCGAACGGCGGGGTCGCTCCGGAAACCGATTTACACGACTTTAACGATCCTCCGTGAAATTTACGAGCGGTCGCAGCCGCGTGCCAGCCTCCAACTCAGCCCTCATCTTGCTTTTTCCCTCCCCCCCCTCCCCTCCCCTCTCCGCTCCGCTCCTCTTCTCTTCTCTCGAATACATCGCACCGGTACCAGAATAATTCTTTTAGTGCCGCAGGTGTTGCTACGCCCGACGTATATCACTTGCCTCGGTCGTGGAATCAAAGTCCGCTTTGCGGACTTGATGATACACCTCTTCGTATACCATCACGTATACTTTCCGCGTATATACCGTTCCGTTAAAGAATTTTAGTCAGATCGTTGAAAGCCGATCGAACGTAATTTCAGATCGCCGCTTTCAACCTCTACAGACATTATTTCTCTATTTTTACACAATTGTTTGTAGGAATTCGAAACGCGTTTATTGATAACTGAAATCATCGGTGAAACAAGATGCTCGAGATTACTGATTGTGAGAATTTTACAACTCGACTTCTCAGCTTTTTTTAAAAAAACAAAAATGCTCGAGACAGCTGACTGCTGAATTGCTTAACGCTCAGCTTCAGTTTACAAAATACTTGAAATCCTACATGTTTTTTAATTAACAAATAAATAGGCTTGTAAAAAGTCCAAATAAAATTTCAGAATGTAACCAATGTACTGAATGTGTTTTTTAATTTAAAAAATTCAAAAAAGTAGAGACAAGGCCAATGTTAGCCTTGAATACAGATGTTGAGCAACGAAAAATTATAAAATTTCTTATACAATATCGAAATATAAATTAATTACATGTTCGAAATTAAAAATTAAA
>QVOA01021390.1:0-14974 GCA_014825685.1 Pseudomyrmex cubaensis
GAATGATTTACGCGCGCGCGCGTTTAAATAAACGTAAACTATCTCTCTCGCTTCTACTACAGATAATATATATATATATATATATATAAATGTTTACTTTTTTATTTAAGAAAAAAAACAGGACGTGCTCGTCTTTCGCGTTCCTTCTTCTGAGTAAAAGAATACTATGTAAAAAGAAAAAAACGATGATGATAATACACGCTGAAAATTCTTACGAAGCGACAATCGAATGTCTCTGTGTTCGGAAAAAAAAAAAAATGACTCGTTCACGAGAATTTAGAGAAATGGAACGAAAACGTCAATCACGTTCTTCATATCACAAACCGGATTTACCGATGTAAATTAATAATAGTTTAATTGTGCTATTATCATCTCTCGCGTTTGAATTTTATATTTTCAAATATACAACGAACGTGTGCGTATATATATTTTGCTAGTGTTATCAAGAATGTGGTTGAAGACGAATGTACAGCGTATTTGAAAACGCGCGTTGTTGCGCGATAAACTAAAGATTGAACTGTGAAACAGAGAGAAAGAGAGAGAGAAAATATTAAAGAAAAAAAGATTTATAAATGGCGTTTTTTCGGACAAAAGAAGGAAAGAGCAGACAGAGGGCAAAGTTAGCACAAATAATTTCCAGTCTGATTTAGCAGTCGCAATTGTAGTTTTATAACTGATACAGATGGTGCCACATGGAAAAAAAAAACGAGTAAAAATAATTGACATTGCTAATTATTGTACATATTTTCATATTTCATTATCTTAAGCGATTATAGACTTATATCCGTAGTTTTTAAGCGCATAACGCAAGCGAGAGTCCTAACAATGATGACCGGACTTAATAGTTTTAAGAATCATTAAGAGTCTAAGATATTGTACGAGATAAGAAATAGATAATAAATGATTTATACAAGATATGACGGGCTTGGTCCTCGTGGCGCGCCTTGAAAATCGTTAAATGTTGAAAACAAATTGCAAAAAACAAAAAAAGATTCATTCTGAAAAGAAACGACGTTGATACGATATCTCGGTGTGCAAAGTCAAAAGTGTACCGAGTGTTCTCTCGAAAGTTGTTTTCATCAAAAAAAAAAAAAAAAAAAAGAATTTGTACTGTTCCGTATTATGTTGATATAGTTATACATCGTATAACGTACTGTTTCCTCTGCAGAAAAGATGGACGAAAAAGACAAAGAGATATATATATATATAGCATATAATGTACATAGTTTTTATCCAAAGTTAAACTGCGACACGAGAGAGACCATGTCTAGATGTAAAAAAACAAAAAAAAAAAAAGATTATACACACACGCGTATTATAAATTCTCACATTGTTACTTATATATATATATACATATATATATATATATTATATATATATATATATTGCTAATTAATCTTACTTTTACATCTAGAGCTTAAAAAAAAGGGCGGGGTTACTAGCTACTTTAAGAAAAATGTATAAAAACTATTTCGTATATCAAAGATTATACAATGTATATTAGATCGCGAGATACATTTAATTTGTGTTTATGTGTATTAAACGTGGCAACACGTAATGTTTGCGTTTTGAGGAGGGACCTATATACACGTATATACATATATATATAATATTTTTGAGCTCTTTGTATAAGATTTTGATCAATTATTGAATTTGCACATATATCTGTTTCTTTTATTTGTTTTTTTTCTTTGTTTCATTATTGAGTAATCTTGCTAAGCACAATTTAATACTTTGACTGCCACTGCCATCCTATCGCACGGACAGCTCTCATTTTTATTATGTCGCACTCGACTGCGGATATCAAATGTCTCTCGCAAGGTGAAGATAGAAAATCAATGAAAAAAAATAAGATTTTTTGTCGTAGAAAATAATCTCGCGAAAGCAAATGTCGCAAGTCAAAGTTTTTTCAAAACTTTGATCTTTCAGATCTTTACCTCGGACGATTATCTCTTTTACCATTTATATTATATGATTATATATACATATACATATAATCATATATATATAATTTCCACCTTTTACATAATTTGAAAAATTGTATTTTTTTTCGGACTATTTGAGAAACCACCTGATGTGAGAGACTTCTCGGGGCAACACGTGACAGTCAAAGTATAAATAATATATATTAATAATTTCTATAAGAATGTATATATATATATATATGAGAAAGAATAGAGAATATGAGTTTTTGTTTTTCCTTTAATATACGATATGATTCGCATTGTGATATGTGTGTATTCAGAAAAAAGTTTGATACTGATGATGATTATTTGTGCGTTAATATTTGAGAAGAGCGAAATTTGTTTACTGTGAGATCCCTCCTTAACACAAGCGTATGATCTATATCGAAAGGCGTCTTCGGCAGGGAAACGGATATATGCAAATTTATTTGAAAAAAAAAAAATAATAATAAAAACGACGGTTTTTTTTTTTATTTTTTTTTATTTTTTTTATTTTTGTTCTCCGGTATTGTTCAGTGGTCAATCGAACGACTTGATCTCAAGTGTCACTCGCATAATAAATTGTTGTGTTACTTGCATAATAAATCTGTTACGATGTACAAACGTTAATACATCATATAACAAATTTATTTTTTTATTTCACTATTTACACGCGCGCACATAATGAAAGTACTCTGTAGCTACTTTTCTTGTTTCACTTACACGTATGTTCATTGATCTTACAAGTTGTTGCGTAATGTTGCGAGATCACGTCGCATTTACAAATAAAATTGTTTCCCCGCAAAGAGTCTAGTCGTTTCGACCGAGTATTGTACTGATTTTCTCTTTAAAAAAAAAAAAAAACACGATTGGCAACTGAACGAATCGAATTTTTACATTTCGACGAGAGCGTCTGCCGGTGTGAGGAATCGGTGGATTTATAATCGATCGGCGAATTGTGTTTTTTTCTCTTTTTTTTTTTATTTTTTTTATTTTTTACCGATCAGAGATCTCATCTAGGGCCGCGCCTATCGAGCGCGCTTCGCTATATAAAGTAAATGAACACACACATTCAGCTCAGGACAGACACTCGGCTAGTTTTTGAAAAAGCGCGCATACTTTTCGAGGCGGATGTTTTTTCATTTGCGTACAATAGTGCCTTCGAGGAAATAAACTTACCCTTCCGGACTTACTGTTTATATAAAAAGAAACTAAGAAAAGTCGCATCACAATCAAGATGCATTTCCAGACGATGCTCAAACACAGTGGATGAAGAGAAGCGCCGCGATTTTTATTAGAGATAGAAAATTTAGAGAGAGATCGCTAGTGAGAGAGGACTCGCAGCAGCTATAGGATAGATCCGGTTGGAAACTGATGACAAGAATAAACCACCCGTGTCCAAGCCTTTTGTTAAATAATAATAATGCATATTTTTTCAAATTACGATAGCGGAGAGAGTCGACGCGGGTCGGCGGAGCGTGTTTTTTCCGAAAATTTGTCGTCTCGGAACGAGACAACTTCGAAGAGAAAACGCTCGGCCGGTTCGCACGTCTGTGAAGTATAAATAATAACAAAGACGCGATTGCGCGTCTATCCACCGCGTATGTAAATATACGAAAAATTTCTATAGATACACGCGCTCACACGTAATGATAAATTGCGCGAACGATTATTGATTTAGGAGGAATCCGAAAAGAGAGCATAATTAATTTGTAATCAGTACCTCTACTACGGGTCTTCGGGCCCACGCAAGCGAGTGATAATGTAGCGTATGATATCATAATGATGATGATGATAATGTGTGGATTGCGAGTCCTGTACGCATAGTCGACATGTGTAACGTTTGTGAATATATAAAATAAAAAAAAAACAAAAAGCCAAAAACACCGATTTCCGGAAGTTCTTTAGATCCTCATTGCCATCTTTAGGTCCTCATTACTTCTGAAACGTAATATATATACAAATTGTTTATTAAAAATAAGTATTAAATGGTTTTTATTATTTACTGCAATTTGTATAATGTTCTTCGCGCAATATTGAAGTTTAAAAAAAAATTAAATCCGCTCGATAAATATTGAAATTTCGTAAGCAAGTGCGGTTTTATTTCAATTTTAATCAGCACGACCTTTAATTGAGTCAGTCAAAGGGCACGACGCACGCAAATTGTACATTTATGTGAACAAAACTCTCATGTAGAGAAAAATTATATGCGAATGTTTAAAAATAATCTAATCTTTTTTAATTATTATGATTTTTATGTTATTCTTCATCACTTACTTTAAATTATTGAGTTATTTACGGACGTCGCGTCATGGTTTTGAAGTTTGAGAGAACCGGGTGTAGTTGTCAGCAGTTGTCAACGGAGTCGTTTGCAAACGCGGATCGAGATCGAGTTAAATAAAAAACGATTATAGTTACCAAATTGAATACGCGCTCCGTTGACAATGAATACCGTGGTTTGTCGTGTCACGTCCAGCGTAAGTTGGAATCGTTAATTAAAACCCTCTTGATTTTGACCTGACTTTTTCAAACGCGTGCAAAACAACGCGTATGCTTTTAGGTTAGGCCGCTTTTGCGCGTGAGATGCGTGTCGACGAGTTGCGTCAGGCAGAAGGACGACTTCCACGATCTGATTCATCCGGATGGTCGGGAACCCAGCATTCCGCGATATGTGGAACGCGAAGGAGAAAATACGGATCTCAAGAGAGCACGGTATCTAACGTTTCACGTCACGTAACACGATATCGAGCCTCAATTGTGTACAATAACCGTCCCGTGTATAGAAACGTACATACATATCAACGCGTGTAGGTCATGCAACTTGTTTATCAATCTGACTTGTTATTATTGACTTCAGACTGGTGTATCAGTCCCGTAAACGCGGCATGCTGGAGAACGGTCTGCTTCTCAGCACGTTCGCGAAGAAGTATTTGAACACGTTTGACGATACACAATTGAGATTGTACGACCAGCTCATAAATTTGCCCACCAACGATTGGGATATATTTTACTGGGCAAGCGGCGTTAAACCAACTCCGTCTGAATTCGATAACGAGGTGATGGACTTGTTGAAAAAACACGTTCGGAACGAAGATCGACAAGCTAGGATAATGCAACCGGATCTGTAAATAAACAAATTGTGTATAGTAATGCGTTTGCAAGTATGAAAAATGTGTACAGTAGTAAAATAATTTTAAATCTAGCCTGATGTATAAATTTATCCCAATAAGTTGCGTGTGATATAAGGAGAGTTAATAAAGAAACAAATAGAGATTACCTTCAATCAGAGAAATCAAGAGCTGCTTCTTTTTTGTCATTGCTCCTTTTCAGGTGAAATTAGCTGCCATCACATATTTAATACAAACTTTCCTGATTCGTTTGTATAAAAAGTATTTTATTGTACAAAAGTCTTATTTTATATACATACGTATCGCGAACAATTAGAGAATATAGCGATCTGTCTTTTGCAAGTTGTTTAAAAAAAAAAAAAAAAAAAAAAATTAAAGTACAACAGGACGTACATCATCGCGCGCGAAAACAAAAACTCGGAGAATAATTTATAGAGAAGATTAAAAAAAAAGTTGAATTACTGTTCATATAATGTTCATATATCTATTGGGATTCGAGAGATATTGCTTCGTTTGGCTGAAACTTGCGAGTCCTATCACTTTCTTTGTGCTCGCGTTTTGTTTCGTAGCCGATGAACTTTTTGAAGAATTTTTCGATGAAGCTCTTGAGGCGCCTCTTGAACCTTTTCCCCTCCATGCGCTGTGTAAAAGAGCAAGAAAAAAATTGATAAATTTGTTACAGTATGCAATAACGCGTAAAATAATATAAATTCTCTGTCACCTTGAGCCGCCTCGTTTATATTTTTTAGTAGTGGTGGTGGTGGAATTATTACCATACTTCCGTTTCCTGCCGCGACGTCTACCACTAGTACTGCCACTGTAAATACTAGCGTTCCCATCATCGTCCCAACATTCATTATTGTCATCACTAATATTATTCTGTTCTTCCTTAAGCTCGTTTAACAATACTAGAAATGTGATAAAATAATATCATCAATACAAAATATTACGTCTTACATTTCGTTAAACTTTGTATGTTATATACAAGATGTTGTACCAATTTTCTCCGCTGCGTATTTCTGCGTGATGTCTAAGAGAGCCCTGCCGTATTTGACGAAATTAGCTTTCGTGACGTGTGGCACTTGCAGCATAGCTTCCTCGGTCTCTGGTAAACGCTGGCTCATAACACGAATGGCAACCATGTTCATGATAGAGGAAGCCGAGACGTCCAGTGTGTCGGCAATTTCTCTTATTATCGTCATCAGCTCGGCGTAGCAACGATCGTGCAATTCTTTAATATTGTTATCAACTTCTTTCGAATTCACCGTTGAAACTGTGGCCACGCCACTTGTAGATTTATTCGATTTTCTTATTGGGATCTGTACCTGTGTGTTGAAAGTAAAGTAACGTATGTATGGTAATATGACTAGAAAATTATTAAGATTGATTGATATAATTATTCTGTGATAATGTAGTTATCTTCTTAACTAAAGTTAAATACCTTTACATCTTTCCTCATCATAAGTTCACTCGCTTTTCGTCCGATTTTCACGTACGCGCAGGTGATCTCGTTGTTAATGTACATGGTTTCTTGCAAATATTCTTCCAGTATCATGTGGTGCAAGAGACGTTCTATGTCGCACTTGTTCCACGTTTTTCCGCGACCGTACAAAGGATGACTTTTAAGACCTGCGCGGAAAAATTATTTCACACAATCCGAATATATCGAAAACTTTTATGTTGTTATCGCACAATTAAGACGTCGGATAAGAACCTGACTCTCTGATCTTTTTGAGATCACTGCCCTTGAAAATGTCCGTTAAAAACACACACGTGAGATTGCAATTCCTTCTGTTGTTGTTGATATCCCGCACAGCTTTCAAGATTTCTCTCGCGTCTTCGGTCGCGTCCATCATCGTAATTTCCTCCTAAAATTGTGCATCACAACAACAATATCGTTTGAGTAAATTCTCAGTACACGTTATTCCAATGATCCGACTATCGATTCAACTCGTACCTTGCTTCTGCAATTGTCGCACGCGGTTGGTTTGTTTGAGATACATTCTTGCCTGTCGAATATTTCCCCGAAATAATTGAGTTGCTGCGATCTGCGACAATCCGTGGTATTTTCCGCGAACGCCACCATTTTAAACAAATTGTCCATGTGCGTGCTGATCACTTGTGGATTCGGATTGTCCAATTCGATCATTTTGCGAATCCTGTGCATGTCCGTGTAATTGTAAAACAAAATGCATTCCGCTATCTCGCCGTCACGACCAGCGCGACCGCTCTCCTGGTAATATCCTTCTATGGACTTCGGCAAAGACGCGTGTATCACGAAACGCACATTTGGCTTATCAATGCCCATTCCGAAGGCGATGGTCGCGCATATAACGTGTATCTGTGTACGAACAAAATACGTTTTTTTTTTAAATAATACAAAGTACGCGCGATGTGTATAAACACAAATATATATATAGAATAAGAATGTACTTGGTCGGATATCCATCTTCCTTGACACTGGCTTCTCTGATTATCCGTGAGCCCCGCGTGATAACTTAGCGCTTTGATACCGTTCTTTTTCATTTGCGCGGCGTAATCGTCACAGTCCTTGCGCGACAGACAATACACGATGCCGCAAGTGTTTCTGAACTTTGTCAGTATCATAGCGGCCACCTCGTCGGAACAATTTTTCCCCTTCTTTGATATTACGCTGTATCTCAAGTTGGGTCTGTTAAAACTCGACATAAACCTAAAGAGATACAGATCTTGTCAGCAAACGCATAGAGAAACAAACACTCGTATAATAATTACGTACCATTTGGGATTGGTCAGACCTAACTGGTGCAAAATATCTGTTCTCACACGCGGTGTAGCCGTCGCAGTTAGAGCCATTGTTGGAACTTTGGGATAATTTTCCCTCAGACACTTGAGTTTCTTGTAGTCAGGCCTGAAGTCGTGGCCCCATTGGCTGACACAGTGCGCTTCGTCAATGACAAATCTCGCCAGCAATCCTCTTTCGTACAAAGTTGTCAAAGTGCTACAGAATTTCTGCGAAGCTGAAACTTTCTCCGGCGTGACGTACAATATCTTGAGGACTGGTTCTTTTTTGTAGAGTTCCCTGTACACCGCTTCCGCTTGATTGTCTGTCAAAGAACCGGATAAGTGAGCGGCAGGAATCTGTAAATTTCAGTCCGAAATAATTTAAAAAGATAATAATAGCGCACACGTGTTTTTTTTTTTTTATAAGAATGGCGCACATTCTTACATCGAGTGAAATGAGTTTTTGAACTTGGTCCAAGATAAGACTCTTCAATGGGGACACAACAATTGTTACTCCGGCACTCAATAATGCCGGTAATTGGTAACAAAGAGATTTCCCGCCTCCAGTCGGCATCAAAACGAAACAATCAAATCCCAAAAGCGTTGCATTGATAGCTTGCAACTGATTTGGCCTAAATGTATATAAACCAAATTTTTGTCGAAATATCTGTAATCAAATATGATTATTAAATTAATATCTAAACTTGTCATTATGCAACTATTATACAACTGCATTATATTCGCGTAAATGAAAATTCCTATTTTATACGCACCTTTAACATTTCTTGCGAATGTGGATATGTCATACTGTCGAATTCTCCACTGACGCCGTCATTTTTGTAATTTCCAGTGAATTTCCCGTACTCCACAGTGGTTTTTTCCATTTTCGATTTTCCCTTGTTATTATCTTCTTTCTTTTGCGGAGAAGAAATATTATGCCAATCTATTGTAACAAATAAACAAGCACACTGTTTATCAGATTATCAGTACGTAAATCGAACAGAATTGTAAGTTGTGTTTGTACCAAAATTAAAATTGTCCTCTATATCTATGTTACAATCTTCTCCCAACGCTGGAAAGTCTTCTACATCTTGTGGTAGCGTTTCAAATTTCGTAGGAAATGTCTGACAAGTGTCTACAAAGTATTTTCTCTTTAAGAATTTCATACTTAAATAAGGAAATAAGAAAGTGAAAGATTAATCCATTTTTTTAATTGCTTACTCTGAAATGTATTGCTTTTAATCCAGTTATCTGAACTGTCCCTGGTACTTCTTTGCATATATGTATTATTTTCATTTTTCGGTGATATCATGACACTTCCATCGAATGTATCTTTTACAGAAACAACGCTCGAATCCGTTGGTGAATTCACTGACTTAGACAGCTGTTCTTTCTCCCACATCTCTGCTATTGTTTTAGAAATCTCAGTACCCAGTACTGTCTTGACTGGTCTTTTCAATTGAAAAGTACTCTTTTTGTTTGTAACCGTATTCTCATGAGATTTCATCGTCGATTCTGATTCCATGTTACTATTATATTCCTGTTCATGCGACTCATTTGGAGAATCTTGATTGAAATCTAGCTTTTTTGATATCGAGGAACTTGATCTGTTAAAATTTTCATTTATAATGTGACTTTCAAGTACAGGTGAAGGTAATATCTCGGCTGACTTAGATGTAGATGCAGATCCAGGAGTTTTTACAGATTCAGATGTAGAGATTTCATCTTCATTTTGTAACTTCGACAATTTCGTTTGCACCAAACGTAATTTAGCTTTCACATGTCGATGGAGATCTTGCAGCTTCGTATAAGTGTTCAAATCGAATTTCGGAAAATTTTTCAATATCGGTGTAGGAATCATCTCAAATGCGGCGCAGAACTTATCAAGAATTTCAATCTGAAGATCTTTCAAATTGTCACGCCTTTCTGTCAGTTTATCTTTTGTATTCTAAAAAAACATCAACATGTACAACTGGTATCTTTATTTCATATTATACATAAATTTCTAATATATTAATAACTTACAGACATTATCGAAGACATTACTGGTTTCTTTCGTGTGGACTCAATCCATAAACCTAATTTCTTGTTCAAACCTAAATCTTTCAGGTTCACTTTAGGATCCGGACCTACCCATTCTTTTCTTGGTGATCCCTTGCTACTGCACTTTGATCGAGGGCTATCAGTATCAGAATCAGAAATAATATTATCTTTTTTCTGTTGTTTATTACTAATATATTTCTTAGGAGTTCTTAGATGCTCTTTGATATTTTCCTTTCTTTTGTCTAAAATTGTTTCACTGCTAGAAAGTAAATATTCACTATTGCATTCCAAGTTGTGGCCAGTTTTCGATATGGTAGTCTGCTTTTCTTCATCTTTTACCACTGCTGCATTCGGTTTTCGATTTAATCGCAAGAACCTTCTAACGTTTTTTCTATCTTCCTCACTGTCAGAAGATTCAGGAATGAGAGACGGTTTTGCAAATTCATTGTTACTCTTGCTTGGACTTTCTAAGATTAGCAGAGATTCGGTATTCTTCTCTGAAGCGCTAGTAGAGTGTATAGAGTATTCATTAATACTCTCTTTCTCATCCATTGAACTTTCAATGCAATATGGTTCTGTGTTGCGAATTACATATGACTTCTTTTTGACAGGACTTATGTTTGAGTCTGAACTATCTGTATTATCCTGCATTTTGGGAATATTAGCGAATTAATAAATTTTATCAGTTATATTGAGTAAACATTCATGTCAAAATAAAATTATAATCTCACAAGATCTATTATTGAATCTATATTAATCAGATCTTTAGGTGTTTTTCCTTGTTCACTGGACCACGAATCTTTCAGTGAGTCATCCTTTAAATCCAACTCTTCAGTCGTTGATTTTGGCGTGCTAAAAAGATACAGATTTCTTTCTTTAAATTTTGATAAAACACAATACATGTGCACATAGAATATCTTAAGTTTACAAATGCAAGATTGGCTTACCTAGAATGCAAAGAGTTGGTCTTGTTAGCTGTCTTTGATAGAAATCCTATAATAGAAGACTGGGTTTTTTGACCAAGCATCATCGTTTTGCACTTTTATTACGAGACTGTGTTACAATTTTTAACGAAAACAAGTTTACATAATGTGTCTCACTTGAATATTTTGTGCGTTTAAAACAAAAATTATCCTTCGAACACATACACTTTACTGACATTAATTAAATAATTAAGCACGAACCAAACAATCAGGCAAATATCACGTTGTGTGCGCATACAGATATTTATATTAATATATTGTAATGTATATATACACATACATTAAGAGGTTAAAAAAGATGTTTTCACGTACAACTATTGCATCTCCTCGCGCGATATCAAATTTCGAACATATAGTTTTGCTGGACAAAACGAGTGCGCGCGAAACAGCTGTGTGTGTCGGAAAATACTTTTGATTGGTGCTGCCTTACGTAGCAAGGATCTGTATATTTACAACGTAATTAATGCGTAAAAATAATTTCTAGTTATGCTGTTTGAATGCAAAATGCGTTGCACATCATTTTTGACAATGTGATCATCACTTGATGACAAAAACGTGAACGAAATGCGTGCGACAAAGTTTTTAAGTGTGTTGATTGGCTGTTGGATAGAATATCCAAAAAGATTTAGAATTTCTCAATTTTTGTAGCCAATCAATATACTTAAAAAACTTCGCTATTACGCGATTAAAGACACGTTAAAAAAAAACAAAAAAAAATCGTATCGGTCGATCAGCTGATCTGACCTCGCGCGCTGATGCTCGCTTGTGATTGGTCGCGATTTGCTCGCTGCCGCTTTTTTCACTTTCGCATGTACATATGCTGTGTGTCACGTCGGCCTTGCAGGATAGAATCGTTGTGACAGAACAGGTGCTTTTTTTTTTCAATAACAAGTGTTAAGATGACGAGCTTAGATATGTATACATATATATATAATAACTGAGTCATTGGTGTTTTGAGGACAATGAACTGAATTATTTAAACTTACACAGATATGTTGACGTGTCGTCACACACTCCGACAATGTGTACATTATTCCCGTAACATCGACGTAACGTTGAAACTTCAGTATAGTCGATAATTTATAAATAATTTATCAACAAGTGCGTGTACACATGGCACACAACAACGTCGTGGTAAAATTTTGCAGTCAATTTAGAATTTCTTTGTGCACGCACTTGGTTCTTGAAAATGCTTGTCTCTAAAAGATCGTTTTTGTAAGATAAAAATTATTTGACTCACTCATTTGTTGACGTAAATAAGTACGTACGTACAATTTGAACATACGTGTATATTCTCTTGATAGAATGAAGGGAACGTGTTTTTACAAGAAAACAAGAACACTCAGTATATACCGTAAGTTGTCCCAATTGGCTGTATTACTGTCACTTATTAGCAGAACATATAAGCGTGTACCTTGTGAATTTTCCTATTAGTTGCAGTGGGGTGTCCACGAAGATTAGATTGACAGGTTTTATTAGCAATAAGCGGTAATTTTTACTCCCACGCCCTCGTTAACGCAGTGTCCAACATTTTGGCATTACAGTAGTTTACTCTCCAAGATTTCTTGTAGTAAAACAATATTCTCTATAAATCTTTTTGTATACGCAATAAAATCATAAATATAAATCTTATTAAGAGTCCAAATTATTCAATATTTTGTACAAATTTGTATCATACTTATGTACTTTGTGATATGATAATTCAATTAGAGAAATTTGTTTTCATCAATAGCACTGAACTATGAATGAGTACGAAGAACATCTTGACATCACAATAGACGAAAATGAAATTATTGAAGGTGCTAAGGACGTTATAAAGAGAATTAGACCATCGTGGCCCTTGCAACAACTACATTTTAAGGTAATGTAATATTCACTTTCTTTTTTTGTGTTTTGTTATAGCGAGAGACAGTAACGAAAGTGATGTCACACTAGTAAAATTCAAGGCAAATGATAACTTATCACCAAAAGTGGACTTGCTATAAATGCTAATACTTGACTTCTTATCTGTATGAGTTATCTGCTGATAATTATTTTCCCATCTACTTAACCGAAGTGACACATAAAGATTATACACGGAAAACAGTTTTGCTATTATACGGTCAATTGTGCCAACAAAACGTTTTGAAATAAAAATTCAACAGACTCAACAAATTTTTTGCTAGTTTAGCAAATTTTTTTTTTATGTGAAATCTACATGTGTCTATATGTCTTTTAATAAATATCATAATTCTTAATACATATAAATAATGTTGCATGTATATCTTTTTTTTCTTGTTCCAGCTATTTACTGATGGAAGAACAAATAAATTAGTAGGAACATGGTGCTCAGAACATTACGAAGATATGGTTTTGATCAGGGTTTACGGCAATAATTCGGATTTACTGATCGACAGAAAGAGTGAAATAAATCATATTCGGGTAAAGATTGACAATATAAATGGTTCTGTATGTTTTGACTGCAATCAGTGTTAAAATTTACATGCATCAACACGCGTATAATCAAATAGAAATGTAATGACTGTTTAAATACTTAATAAGTAGATGTAACGGATATCTCTCTGTGTTAGACGTTGAACAAGGCCGGTTATACTCATTGCATTTACGCTACATTTAACAACGGATTCGCCTATCAATTTCTGGAAGGTGAAACCCTGACGACCGAGACGGTCAGAGATCCGGATGTGTATCCGTTAATTGCAAGGCGTATGGCTCAGATGCACAAGCTTCAACTTGACAGCGATTCTGTGCCGAGAGAAGCTTTCATCTGGGACAAAACAAAGACGTTCATGCGAATTATGCCTAAAGGGTTTGCCCATTCTCTGAAACAAGCAAAGTGAGCACGATAGAGAAGTCTCTCGAGCGCGCTATTTGAAAAATACACCCAAGCGATTTAAGTTTTAACAGTCTTCGTTTTAAGGTTTGAGATGTTGATACCGTCGTACGCTACACTGGAGAGAGAATATCAAACGATGAAGGAAACACTTTTGAGAGTGAACAGTCCCGTGGTGTACGCTCACAACGATCTTCTATTGGGAAATGTACTGTACAATCGGAAACAGGAGAGCGTTGTCTTTATCGATTACGAGTACACCGCATTCAACTATCAGGCGTTCGACATAAGTAATCACTTTACCGAATTTGCTGGTAATTATGTGTTTCTTGTGCGTAAGATACATCGCAAAAAACCATCTTACTTGATTTATATTTTCGCAAAGAAATACGTTTTGTTGCGTGTGAGTTGATGTTATGTACATTTTTGTCAAATAAAACGTACAAATATAATAAATTTAAGGTTTTGACGAGCCGGATTATTCCTTGTATCCGGACGAAACTTTCCAAAAAGCTTGGTTAAGAGAATATCTGCGAGCGTACAATGCGACGAGTAACGTATCCGAGAATGATGTTAACAAGTTGCACTGGCAAGTCACCAAGTTTGCTCCCTTGCCTCACTTCTTTTGGGGCTGCTGGTCTCTCATTCAGAGCGAGCATTCGAACATTGACTTTGACTTTTTGGAGTAAGTAAATTGTTCGCAAACGTTTAGTTTTACTATTTTGATTTTTGTTTCGTCCGAATAACAGCAGCATGTAATAACGACGGTCGAGATACATTAGACGCAGTAGCGAAGTAACGCGACTGTTTGGTGGATATACCATTATTTTCTTGCGATAAAAATATCAATGCGAATAAATTGTTGCAATATTTTTCAGATACGCTGCGATACGTTTCAATGAGTACTTCAGATTGAAAAAAGAAACGTCGAACTTGGAACTCGAATGTGACGAATAAAGAAAACAATCAGAGCATTTATTTGCAAAGTTTCTCATTCCAGATGAGACATTTCAACAACGTGACCTGATAGCATATTAGTTGCAAAATGATGTTGTACAATTTATAATATTTATAATATTTGTATACTATGTAGATAACATATTTTGCTGTCACCACCTGTATTGCGATACTGCTACGTGTGACCGCAATGTTAAAGATGAATGATATATATAATTGTAAAATTGTATATATGTGTATCTGTATAAATAATATATAAATAAAATAGAGCATGTGCAAACGAGTACGAGAGTCACTGACGGACATAAAAACAAAGTTCTTTTT